>CAIGRN010173288.1:0-11307 GCA_903798345.1 Fraxinus anomala
TTTTGAGAGGGGTCTACAGGATTGGGAATTGGATGATTATGCATTGTTTTTGACCTCTTTGTATGAGGGGCACATTTAGGTTAGAGATGGTGATCGTAGTAGGTGGAGATTGGCACGAAATGGTATATTCTCAGTTCGCTCTTATTTTCGATCCTTATTACAACCTACAGAGCTCATTCCCATGGAAGATGATGTGGCAATGTAAATTGCCTCCACGGGTGACGTTTTTATTGTGGACGATGGTGAGGGGGCAAGCGTTAACGGTGGATAATCTTCGAAGTAGGGGTTTGTGTTATCGAGTGGTGTTATATGTGCAAGAAAGATGGGGAGACGATTGATCACTTGTTCATTCATAGCGATGGTGTTCGATGGCTTTGGAACAACGTTCTAGTCTCCCATTAGCTGGATTGGGTGATGCCTAGGCGAATTAAAGACGAGTTGTGGGCATGGAGAAGAAAATTTCGTGATAAGGACAGTAGGATTGTATGAGATCTTATTCCGGGATACATTGTATGGTGCATGTAGAGAGAAAGGAACAACTGCTGTTTGAAGACTAAACAAGAACAACAAAACAGTTCAGGGAATTCTTTTATTTGATTTTGTGTAGTTGGTTTAACACTGCGGCTGCTAATCATATAGAAGGGCCGCCTAATTTCATGTCGTCTCTGTCTTGTCTAAATTGATAGTACATTCCCCATGTATTATCGTTTGATTAATAAAATTCTGATTATTTATCAAAAAAAAAAAAAAAAAGCTCTGATTCCATTTAATAGGCGAATTGAAGACGTGTTGCGGGCATGGAGAACGAAATTTTGTGATAAGGATAGTATGATTGTATGAGATCTTATTCCGGGATGCATTGTATGTTGCGTGTGGAGAGAAAGGAACAACAGCTATTTTGAAGACCAAATAAGAACAACAGAGCAATTCAGAGAATTGTTTTATTTGATTTTGTATAATTGGTTTACTACTGCGGCTGCTAATCATATAGAAGGGCTACCTAATTTCATGTTGTTTCTGTCTTGTCTAAATTGATAGTACATTGCCCATGTATTATCCTTGATTAATAAAATTCTGATTATTTATCAAAAAAAAAAAAAAAGTGCTCTGATTCCATTTAAGAGAGATCAGAATGTGCTGAAAATTTTCAGCTGATGGATTCTGGACCTTTTCTGTTCCTGAATTAGTGGCCAATTTATAATGAGGCCATGTGCTTTGATGAGTGAAAGTAGCAATATAAGCCCTTGTTTGATCTACATTATTTTCAAAATACATTTCTTTCTATTTTCTTTTCAATCACATATTCTTCAATAAAATAATATTACGCGCAAACTCAAAACTTTTCCTTATTTTTCAACAGCACATTCTCCATCAATCTATTATTTCAAAATACATTCGTAAGAAAAAATGGGGTTCAAACAAACTCTAAATACCTAAAATGTATTATGAAGCGATCTGAATCCCTGAAGTGATCGAGACAAGAATTTTGACAGTGGAGGTGTCTCTTTATGAAAGATTAATTGTGTTTTTACTAAGAATTTTTAGATATTCAATTTCTATTTTAGATTGAATGATCCTTTACCTGTTTGTATAGTCACGGAAATCCAAATCTCCTAGAATAATGTTCACCTTCCTAAATGAACTCCTCATAAATACCCTCGTGTTTTCTTCTTTCAAACCCTCTTGATATTGTAAATGAGATGTTTTCCCTTAGAATAGGTATTCATTAAGGATAATGGTGGATTAACACATTGAATAGCTTAAACCTTTTCGTTTGGCCCTAATGTTTGCCCAGATATTTAATTTGAGGCAAAATAAATGCGAAAAGATTACAAGGAATGCCCACCCCCATCTCTTTTCAATTGTCTATTTTGTTCTCGGTGACTTGTTTTGTGGAAAAAATAATTTTTAGTTTTGTTTCTCCGTCTCTTTTACATGTATTATAATTTATGATGACTACAGTGCATCTTGCATTTTATAGTATATGGTTTCTTGTGGAAATTGCCCTTGAGTTTAGCCTTGAATGCTTAAACTAAATAGTCATATACTATAAAATATGAATAAGAATTCCATACATGCATTACCAACTCCCTCGATGTAGTTTAGAATTATATAAAGCACTTGCTGGTTTAGGATGTCTGGACCAGCCATAAAATAAAAAGTTATATTAGATTGCAAAAGAGGAAGACATTGGAAGATGATATGATAATGGTTTAAAAAGGCGGTAGTGGGGCATGCCTCAGATTTAGGAGCAAGGTTTATGGCTCAAACCGCAATTATTTATGCTATTTTATTGAAGCACAAGCCTCAGCTTAATGAGGCACATGCCTCAAGGCACGTGAGGCATGTGCCTATTGCTGTAAAAAAAAAGATATATATATAAATAAATAAAAAATAGATTCTTTATTTCTAATTGGGTTCGCTGGTTACTTTTTCTTGGCCCCACCCAAGCCAAACAAAACCAAAAGGCTTCAGCAATCTTCCCCACACCCATACCCAATTCCCAAGACAGGGTTCTTCTCCCACAATATTCCGGAAGCCGGTGAAGTCTACAAAATTCCAGCAGTTTGCTGCATGTAATTCTGCTTTTATTTTATTTATTTTTATTTCTGCTTTTGACACCAAGTCACACCAACTACAGTTTTGCTTTGACCTTGGAAGCTCCGACATACCTCATACTGCCAATTTAATATTTGCTACTTTATTAACTTATTTTGGTGTTAATTCCATGGAGAGTTCTTTAAGATTATCTTTAATTTATAATTTTTGGTTTGTGGAGAGGCTTAGGCCTTATACTGTCTTGAGGCTTACTCCTTGTCTGACATCGGAAAAGCGCCTCAGTATCTATTTCTGCCTTTTAAAGCATTGGATATGATTAGATTTTCTTCCTACCTATTACATTAGCAAGTACAATTGTGTATTGCTGCATTCCTCGAGTTCAGTTCCGAGACAACTTGAGGACGGTTTTGGATCTGAATGCCACATGTAGCGTTATTTGCAAGTTATAATCCAAGCTGTCAGATCATAACCTCACATTAGCTTATGTTGGTTAGGATGTAAAGGGGAAGGCCATATTAAGTGGAGCGAAGGACCGCATAATTGATTACTAATAGCGGATTCTTAGTACCAGTTGTGGTTGTTGGTTTGGATCTGTGTTCCCTTCTATATTTGCAATTCTTTTGATTTTGCCATATTATTTCTTTGAGCTAATTATTCTTTTCTTGTAAAAGAAAGTAACCTGAATCATGTTTGCCTTGAATTGATGGAAGAACTGCTTAATATATAATCTCATTTTTGTTTTTTTAACTATTCTGATTCTTGTTTCAGATTGAAGAAGATTATGGACATTATTTGCAGCAACATCCGCCTACTTATACTCTACTGATGAACTCTGCAACAAGAGGGCTATATAGGTTTAATCTTACTATTTTTATAAATATTCATTTGTCAAGCATTTATACTTCTCCCTTTGATGTGAGCTCGTAAGATTTACTTTTTGATTACTGTTCTGATATTACCTTGGTTTTGAATCAATACTGCATAGACCATGCCTCTCTATTCTACATAAAATGTAGGGGCATGTAATGTGTCCTATTCATTACCAGATACCAAAAAAAGAGAAAAATCTTTGCAGATGAAATATTGAAGTTACAGTTGTAGATATTACTTGTGGCCTATGATATTAACACGACTTCGAAAAATCAAGTCTTTAATGCATAGTACACTGACATTGGAATTTGAATTCTATCTTTCCTATTGGCCTGTATTTTTTATTCAAAACCAGTCATTAAAAAAACAATGATTGCTTTTATTTTATTTTTTTGGCTTTTGTTTGTGATTATCAATGGGAAAGTAAGCCCCTGTTCGAGCCACATTAAAAAATTTATTCTCATTCTTCTACTCATTTTCAACCAAACATTCTTCAATAAAATAATATTTTCCATCACATCAATAATTTTTCCTTTTTTTTCAACCACACATTCTCCATCAATTTATTATTTCAAAATATATTCTTCCAAAATAACGTGGCTCAAACACACCCTAAGTTAAACTTATTTTTGACTATTTTGAAAAAAAGTTGGTGATAATTCAGCAATAATAAAGAGATGGAAGGAGTACATTCTATTAGTGCTCTTCTTTTCTGCTGAAGATATATTCTTGTTATCTGTTTGCTTAAATTATGCTCTTGAATAACCTTGGGAATTTATATTAGCAAATATTTTGTAATACGTGCTAACTACTATAGTTTCATCTTGAGTATAATATGAATGTTACTGTATATATGTAGGTTGTGTAGGGTTGTATGTATGATTACGAAGTGTTTCGTGGGAATTGTCCACTCATTGATAGTGGAATTCATTGCACTGAGTTCTTTGTCAAGTTAATTGGCCAAAGGTTTGAGAAATTGGTTTGAGGGTTAGAGTAGGTAGAGGAGCCAAAATTGTTTCATTCCATGGGCTTTGAACAGTAACACAGTGGTTTTTTGCGAATTTGAATTATTAGGTCGTAAAAATAGAGAAAGAACCATTGGGTTGAGATCTTAATGTAGTTTATAACAGAATAAGGGTAGAGATTATAGGTAAAGGAGGAAGGGCAGAATACATGAAGAATTTCTGAACTGGAACAAGAGTCAGGACTAGAGAATGTTAGACTGGTCAACTTCCAAGGGTACTCTGAAGACTAGGTACTCCAAAAAAAATCACAAGTTAGGCTCTGTATACCTTGCTTCTTCTAGTTTTGATATCTGGAAGGGTACTCCATTTTTATACAATCTACGTCTTTGTAACAGCATGAACATTACATATTTAGCCGTCTGGCCTCAAATGTGATGCTGAACCTTTTAATTTGAGTACTGTATAACAAGCTAAACTTTCCCAATAAATTTCTTGGTTAAGTCTAGCTTTTGTTTCATGTTGCTTGGGTGAAGATCAGAGAGAATGGGATGTCATTTGAGAATTATTTAGTGACTGGTAGCAAAAAAAAAAAAAAACCAAAGATCCTAATATGAGACTGGAGCAGAATTATACCCTGTTATCTGCAAACCTAGAAATTGAAAATTTTCCCTTGACTTCGAATAGCTAGTGGATGACAAAAGGCAGTAGTGGCCAATAGAATTAAAAAATCACAATCTATCTCTATATATCACACCAAAAGGTTTTTCTCTTTACCGAATTGACTTCTTGGTTTTCATGGGTCCACTTCATTAGGTTTTTGAATCTTATAATTATTATATATACAACCAGTAGTTGGGGTCAGCAAATTGGTAGAAAATTTACAAGTGTCTTTCTTTGTCATTGTCCGTTGTGCTTCCATATTGAGCTTTCCCATAGCCTTTGTTTGCTTAGCTTTATGTTATATTGGTGTCATAAATGCGTCATAGATAATGGTCTTCCAGCTCAATCTCTAGCTGGTTTATTACAGGATTGGAACCATATTCATTCATCTTGCAACAGATTTATCTCCTGTCATGGCTTCAGATGATTCTGCCCTTGCTTTACTAGGGGTATTTTGGCCAATGCTTGAGAAACTTTTTCAATCGGAGCATATTGAAAATGCAAGTTTGTCTACAGCTGCTTGCAGGGCTCTCTCACACGGAATTCAGTCATCAGGTTTTTCTATTTCCATTTATTTGTATGTTTGATAGGTTATATATTATTTATACAGCGCCAAGGGAAGCCATAAAAACAGGAGGTTTGATGCGCACTGCTTATACACCATTTTTGTGTTACGTAACTATTAGGAACACGTTTATCGATTATAGTGCTTCCAAAATAAAAGAAAAAAGAAAAAGAAGAGAACTTTGTTCCTCACAATTGTTGGCAAATGCAGGACAAGAGTATCAATTATTCATGGTGATCAAGTTTTTTTAAAACAAAAGGATCACGAACGTTTATAGGCCCATAAGAAATTCTGCGTTGAAAGGAATTCTTTCACTGTAATGCTTCTTTTTTCTTTACACTTGATAGTGCTCAAAAGGCATTCATCTCTTGAAAATCTTATTTGTTTTTGCAACCTTAATAATAGGATCTTGTAACTTGTAGGGCTCTATTTCCCTCATAAACTTCTCAAAATATAAATTAGGATATTGCAATCTGTTATTAGTAACTTCCTAATAAATCTATGAATGTTGATTTTTTAAGAAACTTTCTTTGCATAATTCCTGAAATTTCTGTTCTCAATGTTTCCTTCTGATAGCATAATGATACGTTACTACGAAAGTAAGGACGTTTTTGGGATGGTAGGGAAATGGTTGGTGCAACTAAATATTGACCAATTTGTGCAGCCCAGAGAATGTGTGAGGATTTTGTAATCTATTATTAGATGCTTTTGTGGCAACAAATTCTGGTTTTGTACAGTTTGTCGAGTTTAAGTTATGACTGGTTTGAAATAAAGGTGAAATTTATTGTGCAATCTCACTAAATTTGAGTTGGTTCAATTTCAGGTCAGCATTTTGCGACACTCTTGCCAAAAGTGCTTGATTGTATCTCAACCAACTTTGCAGCATTCCCTAGTCATGAATGCTACATAAAAACAGGTGAAACATTAATAATACTCTTGGTATTCACAAGTAAAAGGGGGAAGGGAGAGAGAGAGATGTGATGAGCCTTAGACCTTTTTTCTGTCTCTTGTATGGACTTTTCCAGCTTATCCCACACCTCTTTTTTATTACCTTATTGCACTAAAAAGTCGTATATTTTCTTGTTCTGTACATAAATAAGTGCTTGTTCTTACGCAAATCAGCACACTAACTTATTATTTCTCTTTTCGGAACATCTTTTTTCTTGTTTTTTGGTTTAATTTCTCCCCATTGTTTTAACTGTTCAATAATCATGGCTTATGCAAGGTGTGGACTCTCTATTGTAGGTTATTGTTGTCGTGCTTCTCAATTGAACAAATTATTTGTTGGTTTTTTCTTTTTCTCCTTTTTAGCTTTTCATTCTTGTTGTCACTGTTACTTTTTCCAGCATCTATTGTTGTTGAAGAATTTGGGAGTAAGGAGGAATATGGATCTCTATTCATCAGTACTTTTGAACGATTTACATGTGCAACATCAGTATTTGCTCTTACTTCTTCATATATATGTGATCAAGAGCCTGATTTGGTTGAGGCATACACAAATTTTGCTTCTTCATATGTGCGCAGCTGTTCAAAGGTGATTTCTACATTTTGTTCTCTGTATGTTTAAATTTCTGATTTCTTGTGTTCATGAAAAAAATTGTATGAGATGATTAATACATTTCCAGAAGTTTGACTCCTGATCTCCTCAAACTTATCTGATAGTCTGTTTTATTGTATGTACCGTTGAAACTTGATGTACATTTCAGGATGTATTAGCTGCTTCTGGTTCCCTTTTCAAAGTATCCTTGCAAAAGGCTGCAATATGTTCTACAGCGATGCATCGTGGTGCAGCACTAGCAGCAATGTCATATTTGTCATGTAAGCCTTGTAATAAAACGTGTTTTATTTCACTTGTTGTAAAACATTTTTTTAATGGTTAAATTAATCCTCAATTTCCAGTCTCAATCACTCGAACCACCCGCATATGGCATATTATTGATCCACATTTCACCATTTGTCCTTATCTGCAACTGAATAAACCATTTTGTAACCATGATAGAGTTTTGATAAATTCATTTTTGACCTTTTCAGGCTTCTTGGATGTAGGACTTGCTTCTTTGCTGGAATCTGTGACATGTATATCTGAAGGATCTTTGCAAGATATGGTGATAAGGGTTATATCTCATAGTGGGGAGGGTCTTGTATCGAATCTGGTGTATGCCCTACTTGGTGTTTCTGCAATGTCAAGGGTAAAGTCAAGATCCTTAAATCTCTGAAGTTCAGGGATATAGAGGAAGTAGATTTAGTAAGGCCTTGTATCTTTGTTTTGTTGAACATCCAACTCTGGCCCGGGTGACCGATGTTTATAGATTTTGTGTCGTCCCAAATTGCTTTATTTGTTGCTAGCTTATAAAAATATGAACGGGGTCTTATTAAAAGTAAATCTAGAAATCTTTGAATTAAAATATCCAAGAGTGCTTTGTACATGACGCATATTATGTGACATGTTGGTTTATATGTTCAAGGTACGGTCAAGAGAATGTTATTTTCTCTTGCATAAAGTTGATTATTCTTATTTCACGTCTTTACCTTGGAATTGTTAAACGAGTGCACGATCCCAAGATGCAATTTTTATAATAGACAGCTGGCTGGGTACCCATAAGCTTTTTTCGCATGGAAGGTGTCTGGCGTTTCATTCCTTATTGCTTATTCTGGTTAAACTTAGATTTATTGGTACCATATACTTTTTTTGCACAGAAGGTATCTGTACATGACATGGAATGCTGGACAACTACTCGTCTATATAAGTAGAATTTTGACAGTTCAGCTTGGAAAAATAAAACATACTTTTTATTATTCAGGCCAAATTTTTGTTTCACACTGAATGAAGAAAGAACTGCTGCATAAATGATCTGTGATTCGAATACATTTGATTGCCCTACTAATGCAGCCTTAATGATTTATCATCCATATGAATATAGTACTGTTTCAAAATTAATTTTCAGGTCATTCAAGTACCGAGTTGGCAATGCTATCGTTGTATGATGAAATTTTACATTCAATAAAAGCTGTAGAACTGTTATTTTTTTCCTCTTCTTCTTTGGTTAAACTGAAAAAGACAAAGGGACAGTATAACTTTGCCTACTCTGCAGGTACACAAATCCGCAACAATACTCCAACAATTGGCTGCAATGTGCAGTTTAAGCGAAAGAACAACATGGAAGGCTATTCTTTGCTGGGAACTTTTACATGGATGGCTATATTCTGCGGTCTCGCTCTCTCTCCCACACTGTTGCCAAGAGTCTATTCTTTCCTGGAAACTTTTACATGGATGGCTATATTCTACAAGTCATTTTCTCTCTTTCTCCCTTCCCCCAATATTCCCCACATTGTCTTGGTGTGAGTTGTCTAGTGTGTGAAATTGCTTTGAGCTTACATCTTATTTCTTTAAGAGAAGGTTTAAATTCAACTTAGGATAGTTTCTCTCCAAGTGATTTTTCTTCTAGAGGAGCTCAAACTGCAGTTTGACTCCCCACATTCTCTCCCCCTGGCTAGAAAACGAAAAAAATTCTATCCTCCAACAAAGAACAGACCTACCTGGATTAGTGACTTCCGGTTAATCTCTTAACTTGCAGCGTGTTTATACATGTGAGTTACTACAGACTGAAAGTAATTCTTCAAAGAACAATCTTCACTTTGGGATTAGCGCCTCCTGACTGTAATGGTTGGGCTTGGCTCTTCTCACCGGTTGTGCTTCGTGAGCCTCCAAGAAAGTGAAAGTCTTTGTTTCCTTGTCAACATTCGTTAGAGGGGTTAGGTTTACTTTTACAAGTGCCTTCCCAAATGTTTTGCTGCAAAGCCATACTCACATTTTAGATCTTTTCCTAAGCTTTTTACTCGAGTCAAATCATTCCTAGTAGTTTACGACAAAATGATATTTCAACTCTCCCTCCCTGCCTGATACACTCTTCTTATGTGGATTTTGTTCGTTAACCGGCTGACACTTGGTACCTTAAGACTGTTGATTTAATGATCTTTATGTAGAACTTGTTACTATCGCATGGAATCCTCAAGTACTTTTCCACTTTTCCCTACCTACTTTATTTCTGTACATTTATATCATCTTTTAAGTTCAAAGTGCATACCTGATTAAAACAAAAGGGGTCCAGGGTAGTACTTCGATACAGCCCTTAGGAATATGAAGCTTTTACTACTACAGCTCACTCTTGTTATTATTGCATCATACACATCTTAAAAAATTATTGTTCTAGCCTAACCATAAAACCTTCATTGGGCACACTATATTAGATTTTTCTCCAAATCCATACAAATCATTAATCTTTGTAAAATAGCTTCTACAGTAGATTTTTTAGCATAAAACCAAACTGGTTTGTGGGACCTTGAATTGCATTATAATCAGATGTTCAGTCACTTGTTTTTTGTATTTATAATGTTTATGACTCATCAGTCAATAATGTATTTTTGCCTTTTTCTTATGCAAGTATGAACCATGAATGTATGATGGCAGCCTAAGAATCACATCATTACTGCACTCTTTGGTAAAATAGACTACACGTCTAGCTGCTGTCAACCTTAACGTGTCGAATGTGGAGATAAGTATTTTCACTATGTGACACATGTACAAGCCGACACGCAAGGTTTATAAAAAGGGTAGGACACTAACACAGGGCACGTGGATTTAGATATACGACACGCACATGCCATGTAGGACACGAGTTCGAGTAGTCCATAAAGTATCAATTTGAGTGTCGAAAACTTGGAAAATATATAAAATATAGGATACTACGGCTGGCTTTTCAAGACATGTCTTTGAGTGTCCAAGGAGTTGGGTATCCAACATTACACATTCAGATACGGACACACCGCATTAGTAGGGATGCTCGTACTACATAGATGTCAGCAAAACTTGAATTGGTCCATCCCAGTAGTCATATGCTGTTGCTGGTAATCAAGCGGCAGGTCCTTTACCTGAACAGCTTTTGACTCCTTACTTTCGACATGTTCTAAGACAAATCGAAATATTTCTTGCTCATTCGTGTTTGGAATTTACCCTCTCTTTAAGATTGAAAGCTTGAGGTAATTTCTTTCAGATGAAGACGCTGCCTGCTGAGTACCTAAAACAGGGTGAAGCTGAATCTCTAGTGCCTGTTTGGCTGAATGCCCTTGTTGCTGCAGCTTCAGATTATCTCGAGAGCAGACGATCTGGAGGAAACAATCACGGGCATATGCAAGGGAAAGGGGGACAAGTTTTGAAGCGTTTAATTAGAGAATTTGCTGACAACCATCGCAATAGCCCAAAGTTGAGTTGATATATTTTCGTCACAACGCTGATTCATTGCAATTCACCTGCAGCTATCAATTTGAAGACTCATAGCTACAGACTACAGGTGAAGATGCTGCACCTGAGCATGGCAAATTGTTGAGGTCTGTCCCGAGACCTTAAACAGAGACTGGGCGGGGGTCTGAGATTTTTGTACAGTACGCTGTTTTTTCTTTCTTCTTGTATTTATGTATCATTGAAAATGTATAACCCCAATTTTGTCGTCCGAAGGTAAAAATTTAACTGAGTCGTGAAGTTGAGAATTTAACTGAGAAGGAAAAGAAATTGATATACAGTTGAAGCGCGTAATATGTATCGTCCAGGGTAAATTTTATTGGAGTTTGCTGAATTTTTAGTGAAGCTTTATTTGGGTCACTCAACTTTAGCAAGCAAGCTGCCGCGACCTC
>CAIGRN010173324.1:0-28177 GCA_903798345.1 Fraxinus anomala
AGGCTTTCATAAGTTGATAACTTCTTGTTAAATTGCTTCCTTTCACTTGCCATTTTTTTTTTTAAATTCTATCTACGTTAGATTAAAATCAGAATATTGATTCAATTTTGATTGTCTAAATAAAGTGAAAACTAAACAATTAAAGTACTCGGTAGAAATCAAGTATCAATCCCCGTGGGTTCGACATTTTCCATTTCATCACTATATTACAAAACTTGACACCGTACACTTGCAGTATAAACCAAGTTATAGAAAACGCGTGACAATGATCCATTTCTTTATAGAAGAGGTCCGGATTAGATTATACGCCGATGTGTACCGAAAGTAAAGTAGCATCAAGTCTTAGAATCTTGCGACTCAGCACCAAATGGAGGTCATTTTGCAGCAATCAAGACAACGGTAGTGGCTGTGTTTCCGCATGACACTGTGAAAGTGGTGTCTCAAGATCAGTAAAGGAGGTTCAAAGTGAATGGACAACGGTTGAAGGCTTACTGAGAAGGTGACTACTCCAGTGAGAAAACAATCGTGCCACTTAATACTGCAGACTAGCCTAAGCAACGAAATCGAGCTATAGACTATAAACCAGCGCTTACTGGGAAGCAACCCAATTCTCTTTCCTTTTATTTATTCAGGTTTGATGCATTAGTTTATGATTTTTATTATTTAGGTAGGTTAATGCAGAATCCACATCATTCATCCATTACATTAGTCACAAGAATCTTGCATGTGTTTACTTAAGTTTTGAACGGAAGTGCATGAGTTTAGGGGATGTTACCATTCTACTTAGGTGAGTGAAAAAATTATTTTGCACGTGGTTAAAAGGAAAATCGAAATTTTTCGAACGTGTCTACATATTTGAATATTATGCATTTTTCTATTTTTGGGAGTCATACCACTTCTAATATTAGGTCTGTAGTAAAAAAAAAAATTAATATGGGGCACGCCTAGTGGACCAGGGCACGCGCCTCTCTGGGGGAATTGGCCCGCCTAATTGGATGAGACGCGCCTCTCTGGGGGAATTTGAGCCCCATTTCCCACTTTTCTTTCTTTTTTCTTCCCTTCACTCACACATACAATTTTCCCTTCCCCCTATCCCTTGCAATTTCTCCATTGATTTTGGTTGGGTCTTCACATTTAGGTATCATCATCCATCAAGAGAGCATTTTTTTTATCACTTCACACCATACATTGTCAAGATTTCAAAGGTAAAATGGCTATTTCTCTACCTTGCTTCTATGGAAATTTTTCTTGCAATTCTTATGGTTTGTGCTATGCAATTTGTAGTCATAGAGGTTGGGTTTAGGTAGTGCTAGTTTTTCCTTATACTTTTGTGGTGTTTGGGCTTTCAATCTACTCATATATGTTCTTGGTTGTTAGTTCTTAGATATTTCTACAAGTGTTTGTTTAAATGCCCATGTAAAGAGTTTGACTACAATTGTGCACCATACTCATCCCTCACAATTTTGGTTATAAGATGAGCATTCTCGCATGTTTGCATTCCTATATGCACCATCTTTTGTACACAATTGGACAATGCATGCATTTGGGCATTCCATCTTTGCATTACGCACAATCGACTCCTTATTCCCCTTGTCCGATGCATTTTATCGCTCTTTTATTGGTCACTTTTCTTTCACCTTTGGACTGATGGTTTCTTTCGTCGTGTGACAGGATGCCGCCAAAACGACAACGCACAGCCTCTAAATCTAAAGGAAAAGAAATGGCTGGCACATTTGGCACTACGGTACGTACACGTGTCGACGACGGCGGAATGAGGCATTTCCTTGGTGCTAATCCAAGGGCCTTTTGAGAGGGTACTCCATAAGCGGAAAATGTGGCCAGAGGCACGTTGTTCTGGACGATTTCGAGGGCTATGAGATCTACTCTTATCAGCAGAGCACGGTGGGCAGGGGTGATCGAAAAGCCCCATCGGGTATATCCAACCTTGGTTCAGGAATTTTATACAAACTTTAACAAACAGATCGACGATCCAAAATCTAACCATGAGCACTACACCTGGATTCGGGATAAGTGGGTGATGTCCATCCCCGAAGTGATTGATGAATATTATGGTTTGACGCGGCACAACATCATCCCGATACTTCTGGAGCAAGATATGGCCCTCGTAATTCTGATGCTCTACGGAGAACAGGGGGAAGTAGGAGAAGAGTTTGAATATAACTGATTGACTCGCTCATTGACAGTGCTGATGAAATTTATCTGCCACAACATTGAGCCCACCTCGCATATGTCTACTTTCAACTTTGCCAAAGCGAGACTTCTCTTCCACTTGGCACGAGGTTTCAACATTGATTTGGAAACATGCATCTACAATCAAATTGTTGAGTTTGGTTCGGCACCGCAGGCACGTCAGAAGATGATTTTTCCCAACCTCATCAGTAGGATATGTTTATCCTCGGGGGTACGACTCCTTCACGCAGAGCAACCGACTTCACCAAGTGTTGTTATCAATCGTACATCCGCTGAAAATTCATGGCAACATATCCTTGCAAGCAGGCAACGCCATCCGCAGCAGCAGCTACATGGGGCATACCGCCACCACAGCCTGACCCTATTGCCGACACACCACTCCTGCGACAGTTACTTGCAGGATCAACTGAAACCATCTAAGGCATGCTACGAATAGAGCAGATGATAGGGTCCTTGGATTTGCGAGTTGGTCACGTGGAGACCTGCACCAACACTATACATGACCATATGATGCTGTGCGGGAGGATGCGTCCAGTGCGCATAGAAGGTTCGATCTGTTTTCCAAGAGAATGGATCGTTATGCCGACCGGATTGATGAGCTTAGTATCCAGGTTGATCGTTCCTATGACATGATGAAGGGTATGTAGGAATGACTTGATATGAGTTATCCTATGGTGAACGACATCTAGAGCGAGATGGGCCAACGGTCTGTTCTGTTACGAAAGATTCTTACACGCTTGCCTCCGCACCCTCCTCCATCTTCTCCAGCTCCCTCGGGTTTCAATGATTACATACATTTTCCACCGCCGCCTTCTGATTGACCAGGGGAGTACCCACATTCCCTCTCTACCCTACTTTTTCCTCTATTTTTATTATCAAGTTTGATTTCTATTTATTATTTAATTATTTATATATATGATAATAATGTATAAGAAATTATTACTTTAGACTATTAAATTAAAATAAGCTAAAAAATAATATTTTAATCAACGTGTCGGCGACATATCGTGTCGAAACTTTTTTAAAAAATTGAATGTCGGCGTGTCCGACATGAACATGGTGCTTCTTAGCTCAGAGTCATCTCGAATATGTATCATAGAATGGATGAACTGCCAATAATCTTGGTACTTTAATAAGAGTTTGGTATATTTATCATTAAGAAAAGATGGATCAACTTGAGAAAGCTAATACCAAAGACTACTAACCTGAGAGCGAAACTCAACAATGGATTGACCAAGCGTTTGATGCAATTTATACAACCGGGACTCCAACTAAAATTAGAGAGCGGCGTCACTAGATCAATTGTATCGATTTCCCAAAAAATCTGAAGCAACTTTGGCATTTCGAGATTTGAGAAGTTTGGGAAGACCGATATCCGTTGGGCCAAAATATTGTAGTTGGTACAATCCAAAACAATATCGATAGGATGAGTAATGTTAATGTCCTAACTAAAAGCCATAAATGAATTATGCTAACCGAATCAAAGCAAATGGAAGTCACAGACGTTCTTTCCACCAAATGAATCAGGGAAAGCCTGCGAATCGATTAGAGGTACTAAAGAACCAAAATCGAAAAACAAAAGCCTCGAAATTGATGAAAGAACAACGAGATCTAAGAAATAGAAACACAATAAGAAAAGAGAGGGGAGTGGACTCCGTTTCTGATATTATAGATGGCTCCGATACCATGTTGAAATAAGAAAAGTATGGAGAATGAGAAGATAAGTGGAAAATATCTGTATATTCTAAGGTGTATGAAAACTGTACAATATGCCATCCTTTTATAGGAGGAGGAGACGAACACAAAAATTGATGTTAATTGCAAAGAATTAACTAATTGAGGCTAATTAAACAAATCAATCATGGTATTCCTAAATCAGGAATATATACTAATATACACAGATAGTTACTGTTTCACGTAAGGAACACACCAAATTAATTTTCTAAATTTCTGTTATTGAATTTGTTTACATTTCAGCTTCATGTAATACCTCAACTATTCAGCTTTAGAGCATGATTGACTAAGCTTAAAATGTGCTTAAAAGCAGCTTTTTGGGTAAGTATGTCTTTGTATACTTCTTGAAAAAATGTTCTTTTAAGCACCTTAAGCATATGCTTCATCAAACATGCTCTTAATATTGCTCGTGTGACCACTCTTCCGCCATTGAAATTGCTGACTATAATTTGTGAGGTGTTACTTTCTTTAAGTGTCAAATAATATAGAAATGCCAGAAAACATTGGCAACTAAATAAACAGATTAATTATTTACCTGTAGACCAACCGTCATGCTTAGTAGAGCAATCTCATTCTTCCCTGCCTTGAGAGATATGGGACTTCTAATTATGAAGGGAGAAACTGTGGCATTCCCAGATGCACTAGCTGAAGAGAACAAACTAACTATATGCTTCAGGATATCACAGCCATTAAGAAAGAGTAGTTAAATTCTCAGAGTTCGACAACATGAGCTAACAACTCCTAGATTACGTTAAATGGTATAATATCCCAAGAAATGGAAGTATGGGAAATGACCTTGAAGCTTCTGATTGACGAAAACATGCATAGCATGACCCTTTGATTCAATGATGAGTATTGGACTGCTTCCATTTCTGGTGAACCCTTCAGTCTTGTCAACAAGTAAACTGTCATGGAAGCAAATTTATGAGGGTCTAGAGTTAGCCTTACAGGCCATGCAGATTAATATCAATTGCATATGGGATGTTTCCCCTTATTGACCATGAAAAATTAATATCAATTGCATATGAGATGTTTCCTCAGAGCAGTGGAGTTTATAATATTTGCAATAATTTTCTGGAATTGACAATAAGGAAAAAAAAATGGTCAAAAACTGAAGTCAGTTCAATTCCCGATGTAATGAATTTTCATTTCTTATGGAGCTCTAACAATTCTACATCTACACCGAACTTAGAGTGGCGTGTTTGTTAATTCTAAGGGCAAAACCAATGTTCAAATAGCTCTAATCATTTGATGAGATTTGAAACTTGATAATGAAACCATTCGGTTCTCCCAAGTCCAATTCACTAACTAAAAGAAGTCTGCACCTTGTGATATGAGACGTTTGTGCTACCAACCTTCTATTATGGCATTTGCAGATGGCCTATAATTCCCCCACAGTAATTCGGTTGAATCGTTAATGTTACGTGAATGGGCTTTTCATAGAGCTTTTCATGAATATGTTTTCATAGACAACTCTTTATTTTTCATGAAGTCATTATTGCTAACTTTTCATACAATTAATCCAACCAGAACTAGATTTGTTTTAACATTCTGACAGCTAGAGAACATGTAACATATTAAAATATGGACATAAGCAGTCAAATTACATGAATTGGTTGACAAAGATATTCATGGGCAGTGAAGGTACGGAAAGGAGATTTAGGCGTGTCATTCCATAAGAGCAGAACCATATAAAACTATCTAGAAATAAGCAGTGGAAGTCACTTTGATGTTTCTCTTCAAAAATTAGGGCTCGACAATTGATTTTTTATAATTAAAACCTAATACACGTATATAGGACATAACAAAACATCAGTCCTTCAAGAATCTTCAAGAATATCATATTTTTAAAAAATACCAATCGATAAATTTTTCCTTTTATGAAATAATCCATTAGATTTTGAAAATTTCGGTAGCATATGCACAAATCAAAAGTACAATGTATCCAGTCGGATAAGGCTTTATTTGAGTCAAAATTGAAATTACCAAACGAATACACGATGGTTGCAAAATATGAGATCAATACATTTGATCAAATAAAAAAATGCTGTTGTTTATGATCACTAAGACTCTAAAAGTACCAACTACCTTGTCGTATACCAGAGGTAGTCTGTAGTATCTTTTGTAGTGTTGATGTGATCTACGAAGCCATTTATACTGAAGTCGGCATCAGCCCATATCCCAGCTTTCTCCACAAATACATCCCATTGAAGACCTTTCAAGTCTTTATTTGGCAAATTAGTTGAAGGTTGCAAATCTGTTGGTATCATCTCAACCATGGAAGTTTGAGACCCAACCTGTTTAAATCAAAAGGGAGAAGATATAACGAAGAGTCATATCACAGTAATTGAATAAGAAAAAGAATCGGTCAAGAAACTTTATAACCATATTATTGATAAAAGAAATATTTGATAAAATTTTATCAGGTGTGTCCTACCATATTTTTTTATTATTTTTGTATTCTTCCTTTCTTTCGGTGAACAAGCATGTTTACTGTATGTGTTGAATACCATACTCCAAAGTCATGAATGTTCTAAATAAAACTCACATTTTGATTTCCCTTTTCCAAATAATTCATAAGCAACATTTATGCTTAAAAGGAACTCTTCTCCAGCAATCCAACAATGATCTCATAATCCCTTGGGGAAGATGAACTCCATCTTTTATTGTTAGATTTTAAGCGGAAAAAAATAGAGAAATCAACACAAGTATTTAACGTGGTTTCGCAATGTGCCTACGTCTACAAAGAACGAAGCGAAGTTTTATTCAGTATAAATAATAGGGTTACATCATTAGTATTTATACTAACTCTAGTTCAAGTCCATACAAGACTTTAGGGCTCGTACAAGAAAATATACTTGTACCGTACCGCCAACCTATTCAGCGTCTCTGGAAAACAAACAGTGAATTAAACCCACAAGGCCGATGTTATCGTTCCGCTCCAGCATCGGCCAATTTGATCCAGTAAACTTATGTTCCACTCTATATGAGCCACATATACAACATTTATTTATGTACTTCCCATGTTTAATTGATGGGTTTATTCATAAAGCTTGAGTTTGAGCAAATCCAAAGTGATTAACGGCTCATTGCCTTCACTTACTATAACAAGTTACTAAAACATTCTATACAATTGCAAAGAACTATTAAACATTACCTTTGCTGTGTTAAATGCTACATTTTTGCAATCTGGTAGAATGCTAACAGACCATGATGGCAGGTAATATGACACGTTTCTGAACTCCACCATTTTTTCATTTTTATCATCCATATTCGAAATGAAGGCAGCACAAACTCCTGATGCATCTTCATATACATCAGCCTACAAAAATATGGCTATTCATTAAGTGTTTAATGAGCAACTAAAGAACTTATAGAAAATTCAACGTGTAATGACAAACTGTAAGAAAATTCTTATATGGGAACGTGGTGCAAAAGAGGAGCATTAAAGGAAAAAATATATCCCTTTATAACTTCTTTAGCGTTTAAATGTCATTCAATATGGCATCAAAGCCAAGAAAGGTCCTTCATTGAAGTCCTCCGCCACTAATTCTGATGACTGCACTGCTTGGCTTTTGCCAAAAATGAATGCGGCTCAAATGTGAGTGGCATGTTGAAGGCTCAAATAATTAAAATTTACCCCTCCTAAGTATATTAAACTTTAAGATGATTTGGTCATCCAATGAGGAGAATAATTTACATAACTCCTTTTTACAATTTCAAATTTACCCTACTTTAATATCGAAGATAGGTTATTGTTCTTAAGTAGTATCACATGTAAACTATTTAAACGAATTGATTCCCAAGGACAGGCAAGATTTTTTGTTCTTCAACCATGACATCATAGCCCCTCACATGAAGCCATTAGTTACATATACGCATTCAGAGGTATTGATCACATAGAACAATAAAGAATAATAGGATAACAAAAATCCAACATAGTATCAAGGTCATTTAAGATATTATTTTCTAGCCAGTATGAAAGCTTTTCACCATCAACCCTTCAGCAACCCTTACCGATATATTCCAAGGCCAAAACAAGCAAAAATAAATAAATAAATAAGAGAGGGTTGTTGTTTAAATCTAAATATTTCACCTCTTGTAAAGGTCCCAATGAAAGGACTTTAGGCTCACTGTTCACCAAAGCATGCTCACATAACTTTATAGATCTATGAAGTTCTTTGAGGTGACCCCATTTTGGACATCTAGCTAAGCCTGGAAACCATACCAAAGATACCAGAGTTAAAACACCTAAAAGATAAATGTGGAATTCTCCTTTTAGGCCTTCAAACCAAGCATGCAATTTGACGAATCATATTTCATTGCTCACCATATTCATCAATTGGCGCATTGTAGTCATAACTCGTGGTAATGAATGGTCCACCTGAAGTGCGTCCAAAATTTGTCCCGCCATGATACTGAACAAGAAGATTTAAGTACATGAAAAAGGAACAAAAAGGACCTCGCTGTTGAAAACCATATTCTGTTCTGCTTTATTCCATTTTAGGCATTGGGAGGGTTGCAGGAGTCTCGAGGTTGGGGTGGGGAGAGTGCAGCTTTGCAGGGAGATAGCTTAATAATTAAGACATACCATGTAATAGTTTTGTAGGCTTCCTCCTTTTTGAAAAAAACGGGCAACAGAAAAGGCAACATCTTCAGGAGGTCTGTGAGGATCTCTGCCCCCAAATGTTTTATACCTGAATTGTTTTTACTGCTGAATGCATTACGTAGCTGCTGAAATTATTGAGTGAAATATTCTACTATCTAATTATTATGTCAAATAAATGTCTCAGTACTAAAAGATAATGTTAATTTATAAAACTATTGCCACTAAACAAGTCACACAAACATGTAATTGAACGTTTCTAAATAGTTAGGGCAGATATATCGGTATTTGATAGCTGCAGATCCATTAGGATGATCTCTATGTCCCTAAGAGTATTATTATGAAATCTTTTACTAGCCCAAAATATTCTTCTGGTGTTAAATGACTCAAATATAAGTTACCAAGTCAACATTTGCAGAACAAAAACTTCCACTTGAGTGCTCATAAAATGCAGTTGAATGTAGAGATAGGGTTTTGTCCCAGCCAAAGTTATCCGAGTCCAAGATTTGTTGAATAACTTAATTTTCTCAATAGTATAGTAATGAAAGAAAAAGGCAAAGTTTCTTAAGTGAAAGTTAACACTAGAAAGAGGACTGCCATAGATTATATCTGCTTTCTAATAACCCTCTATATGAATATACTGTCTGCAAAATATTTAGAGTCGCATAGGATAATTTCAGGTGTGAGCAAGCCACTACTTGTAACTTGCTCAAAGCTATCCAACATTTTTCAAATAATCTGGAAAGGCATAGGGCAACTTAACTGGCTGTCAGATTGCCATTTAGAGAAGTATCACCGATTACACTTAATAGGACTGTAAGCTATTATCAAATATATATAGTTTTACAGTCATAATCAAATTAAGGATGCTGGTTAGATTAGAACATGCATCATCGAAATTCATTCATCTTGGTTTAACCCATAAAAGCCTTCATTTCTTTAGGTAATCTTAATTGCTTCAGTTTCAAATACTCTTTTTGTCAATTTATTAGAGGAATCCTAGACTTCGTGATAATTGATCAAGGCCAGCCAATATAGCACTCCAATAAAAGTAGAATTAAGCACCAATTTACAACTTGAAAGGATAGCATTAAACTGATGTCGGAAGGAAGCATATGTAACCAAAGTGATGTGGACTTCTCTGGAGACATATCTAAATTATTGTCAGGATGCAACATAACAATATTAACAAGAACACTTGCTGGAGCACAAGTTGAAAAAGATAGAATTAGTTTATCTGTACTGTAAGGGGTGTGTGAATACCATCCCGGCCAGTTCTCAGTCCAAATTTTGGGCTTATTAGGAGAGAGTGATTTGAACTGATCACAATAAAATGAATTGCATGTATCAATCTGAAAGAGACGAAGGAAATAGTGTTAGATCAATCTGAAGATATTAAGCGAATTTAGACAGAAGAGTTCATTGATTCATTACATAATCAATTTCTTCTTTTGCAGATAATCAACTAAAAGGAATAGGTTAAAAATTCATTCTCTTCACCGAGATGAGTACCAAGAATTTAATCAGAGGCAATTCTCAGGCTATGTTTAAAAACAATGTCAACGTTTTCCTCTTTATTTAATTTCTAATAGTATTTTGTTAGATCCTTCAAAAAATTGTCCATGCCATCAATAGAATAACTCTATGTATCAGTTTTAGAATTACAGGCATTGAGAACATTTTAAAAGAATCGAGAAATAACAAAAGCAATGATTCAGATACCTTGTGCATTGTGATCAGGGTCCTAATATATACTTAATAGTTCTACTGTATACTACTTCTACTCAGATGCTTATGAATTCAAGTCTACCATACATTGTTTTTTAAATCAAAATGTAATTTTGAAGCATAGACACTTGTGATTTCTTCACTTCTGTCCCACAACCGACAATGCGAAAAGCAATGAATAACTGAAAATACTTTTGCAAGTATCAAATTTTGAAAATTTAAGATGATTTCATCTTTAATGCAGTCAAGGGAACAGAAAAAGAACAATGGTCTACTCAGTTTACTTTGTAAATGGCATCTTAACAGAGGGAAACAATGAAACTTATTCAGATACAGTATGTATAAAAATAACTCAGAGGTTTATTCTGTAAGTATGATAGAAGGCACAAGACAATGTTGGAAAATACCACCACGCTAACACCACCTCAGTTTTATATTGATAGATTAGCTAGTATTTGGGTGACTAAACAAATGCGGAATGTGTGTAACTATTCATGACTCCATGATTATGTCAATTCCATAAAGTTCCAAATTAAAGGAATCTTATGGTAAAACATCATTTAAGACGAGAGCTTACCACAGGATCAGGAGCATCAAATTGTTCGCACATTATCCAAGGTACACCTGTATTTTGAGAAACGGCCATTCTAGCCGCCCACAAGGCATACCTTTTTCCACCTTCTCCATAAGCGGTCTCATAGAAACCGTATTCATTTTCTACCTGCACAACCAGGAAATGAATGAATAGATGTGTACAACCTTCACTTGACAATAAGCAATTAGAAGAATGAGAAGTGAGAGAAATCATTAGATAGAGAAAAGCTAATTACTCAAACAACTTTTATGAGGAAACAGGAAACTTTATTCACTATTAACTATTGACCAATACAACTGAATTACAACGGTCGAGCTATGCTAATATTATAAGGAACTTCCTTAAATTAAGAGTTAGAAATTAGGATCTAAACTGAAGTCCAATGTGTAAAGATCAAATCTCAACATATTACAATCAACTTTGTTTTATCCCTATTCCCACACTCTCCCTCCTCAAGCTAGTACAAATATATTTATGCATTCCAAGCTTGTCATATTGAATCTATGGTTATACTACAACCCCTTCATGATCACGTGTGAGTTGTTTAGAGGATAATACGTAAGGAATGAAAGCTTACCCTAAGTCTAGTTTCTCTTTGATGTAATTTGCAAGAACAGTCGCTATATTTATAGGTATTTTGAATCACAGTACAAGATCATATCAAGGTTCCTCCATATCCTCTTTTAAATCTGAAAGTATTAGTTTCAATTATATAGACAAAAATAGGAATCACTACCGATAAAGGTTTCATACATAAAAATAGTGTTGTAACCACATAGATTGTGTAAAAAATTTGGCTATACACACCAAATTAGGATAGACAATTCTTGTAGAAACCTCAAACATGTTAAAGAAATAGAAATGAACGTTGGAAAACGAGATTAGTTTATTTAAGCTGCTCTGATATTATGTGGTTTGTATCAAGAAAATGGGAAATCTTATTCTATTTTCACTAATACAAGAGTGTATAAACATTACAGCTATTGGCGTGTGTAAGACTATTACAGGAACTCACTTAAACAAGAGCTAGGAATTAGAATCTTATTTTTTTTATTTTTAAAGTCAAACCACCATTTGGGTGGAGTATTTATTAATACCAAAGAACCAGAAGATACGAAGCTTTAGAAGGAGTTATATGACCTGACCTCCAGAACAATAATTAACTTTACTAATCCAACTGACTTGGAGCTACAAAAAATAATTACTTTAAACTTCATTAGCCCTCGTCATACTCCTTGCAATCATGAATTGTGCTAAATATTTTTCTAGCTGATGATGACTTTCAGTCACTCTCCTCTTCAGAGTATGCAAGTCTAGGACAATATCAAGTCATCCCATCCCTCCTCAAACTCTCCACCATGCACATGGCCAGAAGTGTCTCTCATGCATCGATCAAATTAAAATGCATACAAGCAAATAACAGAATTCACTCAACTATTCCAACACCCCAGTATTTTCAGGTCTACACATCTCTTCTCCATAAAAGCAAACATTTAAAGATCGACATTGAGAGAGAAATTTTGCTTATTTCTATGTTTCATCACAAAACCAGTGCTACAAGAGTTCACTCTGGTTGGAAAAAAAGGTTTATTTGCATATGGTATAGACAAATTAACAGGACTCTTACTTGATGAAAAAGTAAATTTCTTTTCGCTAGTTGTCCTTATTCAAGATACTAAAATCAGATTTGAAAGTTAGAAAACAATAATTAGAAGATTATGATGTATCTGCACTCATACCATGCTCTCTCGGGCCAAGTTCCCAAGAGCTCAGATGTCAGACATGTTCAGTTCAAGCGTCGAAAAAACTCAATCATGCTTGGTGTACATCATAGTGTACATCAAGTTTTACACTCCACCACGTGTCAAACTACCATTTGACCGTTTAAAAAAAAACAGCTTTTTCACCGATCAAATCTTTTCAACAAGGATGATATCAAGCATGACATAGAAATGTGATGTCCAAGTGGCTTTATCCGAAAAAAATACTGGTTCTCGTCTCTACTCACGTTCTAGTTCTTTTACTTCATTGCTCGAGGAAACACTCATGGTCCTTTATGATCCTTTATGAAAGATATAGACGTAAGAGCACATAAGCCACAATGAAGAAATGTTTTTGAAGACAAGAGAACCAGTCTTCCTCGTCTAATTACATGACTTAAGGAAAGTGTATCCCTCATGATTACAAAATGTTGGGCTTTCCTCTCACCAGCAGAAGAGGTCTTGAACTGATTCTTAATCATCCTCGAAGACTAATCGATAAAAGATCAGAGAACGATAACCATCCTCAACTAATACAGAAATAATAGAACAGGAAATTCAAGTTTTAGTATCTTGGCAGTACACAAGATCACCAAATTATCCAGTTTAAAGTTAAAATAGTACAAAGTTGATTTGGCTTCTGAGGTGCAGACAAAGTGATTACTATATCTGCTATAATTTTTCAGAAGAAGGGAGCAGAGGTTAACATGAGGAACAAAACCCAAGCAGCAAATATTTACTTGCCTGTGCCAAAATGATTGGACCTCCCTGTGATGCAAATAGCTTCTCCTTCTTCATCAAATTCACTATATATGTCATGAACTTCTGCATATAATACTGGAACCAATGCCATTGAGAAGTAACAATTACAATGCAGTAAATTCAAACAATAATCAATCTCTAAAGCAGCAAGCAGTTAAACTTTGAATGATAGAAATCAACGTGGTCCACACCTTGAAAGGTTTATTATCAGTTCGAAAGACAGTTCCTTGTACGTAGTGCAACCAAACAGGTACGCCACTGAATTATTAACAAACTCGTTAGGAGTTCAATACTGGAAAACACCATATACATAATTACAATTTCACAATTTTTATCTGCAGATTTTAACAGTTCCGTGAAATGTCAAGATATCGTTAAGAAAGTATTTGTGTTTTTTTTTTTTTTTTTTTTTTAATTCAGAGGCATCATTGAGACAGTTATTTAAAAACTTTAACTAACAGATTCAGAAAAAAGATGCTATTTACTATTGAGGTTGTCTTTCTGCAAAAAAGAGCTTCATGGTGGACAATGTATTGAACAGACGTTTAGCAGTACAGCTGCATGAACCTAATAATAAGCTTTATATTCAAAGAACTCAAAGTTAAAACTGTGTAATTACATACCCAAAATTCCATTCTGCAGCAACAAATGGCCCAATTCGAAGAATCAGATACAAGCCACTCTGCTGAACGATCTTGCAGAATTTGACCAGATCATACCTTCCTCCAAAATAGTACTACAGAAGAATGCAAGAAAATAGATGAACAAGTCATACAATTTCCTGAAACTAAGTAAAACCCCAACAAATGAATGGAAACAATATCATTATGAGCTAGATTCACTTACATTATTTGGAGAGAGTTCATGACCATTCCAGAATACATAGGTTTCTATGGCATCAACACCTCCTTCCTTGGCTAATTGTACCAGTCCTGGCCACATCTATCAACACACCAGATCTAGTAAGACTAATTTCTAAATGTTACAGAAAATTAAAAGAAAGTACCCTGCAAAGGCTATACAACTCGTACAAACTGAAAGTTTTCTCATATATATAAATTCTGTCGTGCAGATATCCAATTTTGGATTTTTGGAAAAATGACATGATTGATTAGAATGTCTCAATAAATACTTATTATATACACATGCGCATTTTATTTAGTCCTTGTTTGGTACACATTATTTTTTTCATTCTCATTTTTCTACTCATTTTCGACCAAACATTATTCAATAAAATAATATTTTCCATCGTATCAATAATTTTTCCTTCTTTTTCAACCACACATTCTCCGTCAATCTACTATTCCAGAATATATTCTTCCAAAATAATGTGGGTGAAACACACCCTTAGTACAAAACGAAACGAACCGAACCAAAAATCCTTGCAATTGTATGATATAAAACCCAATATTTATTGGCGTCCTAATATTGTCATTGTTGCATAATACTACTAGCTTCAGAGACACGTAGCTAATAATTAGAAACACCGAAAGATATCAAAAGCCGTAACTGAGTAAAGTGAAAGCTGAAAGAAGAAGCAAAAAGGAAAAGAGGTAAATGAACATAAATTTGATGGATTCTTGCACAATAGAAATGAGATCAATTCGAAGAAAAGTGACGACTCACGGAGGGGACGCTGCGAGGGTAGTGGATGGCAGCGGAGATAAGAAGCTTCCGTTGGCCGTCGATGATGAGAGAGCGGCTGTCGTACGTGACATTGTAAGCTGCAGACGAAAAGTTCAGCATAAAATTGAATATCAGTAACGTAAGAATTAACAGAGCGTGTGATGTAGAAGAAGAAGAGAGCTCCATTGATGCTTGTTCGAGCTCTGCTACCACTGGTCTGATATTAAGGCATTTATACGTGACCAAATTGGGAAAATAGCATTTGACATCCTCAATCTATTGTATGTATTGCATTTATATCTCCAACCTTTTAAATGAAGAATTGTAGTCCTAGATTTTCAATTTTATGAAACCCCTAGTCCGAGGAGAAAGATTCTTTGAGATTACAATTAAATGGTTGCCACGTCTTACTTTCTTTAAGGTAAAATCATCATAATGCATGAACAATTGAAAGTTCCATACAAAGAAAAAAAAATTAAAAGTTACCTAAATACATCCAGTGCTACAGCACGTCCTAGTGATTTTCTGTTATGAGCTTACTTTATTTTTTAGAAATATATTTTTATTAATATTTTAGTTTTATAGTTGTAAAATTTTGATTCTTATTTTAGTTTAAAATAGTTCTGGTAATTAGTAGTGAATAATTGTTTTGTAATTATTATATTTGACATTTATTTTTTCAAGATTTGTGTTACTCAAAAACTCAATTTGACATCGAAACAAATTGAAATGGAAACCTAATATATTTGTTTCTTAAATTCTTTTAACACGAGTTCATAACATTCCTCCACTTGGATCATTGTTTTCTTCTCCATGAATGCAATAAAAATAAAAGGTGATATACTAGAATGTTTCATTTTTAGAGTTAATGACGAAAAAAATACAATGCAGATAACAGTTTTACCCCTTGGGGATCCAATACTTAGCCCCCTAATTGAGCCTATTTTTTGGATGATAGATTTTGCAACCGTGATTTTTTTTAAAGAATATTTGGTTAAAAAATAAAGAAAATTTTGTATTTCCATACCAAATCATTTTATTATGAGAATGTGTGGTTGAAAATGAATACGAAGAAAAATGATTTTAAAAAAAAAATTTGCTCAAACATCTTAATTAAAACGAGCACCATTTTTTATTCATAACTTCATCAATTTTAGTATCTTAACGTATTCAAAGATTTTTAATTATTATAAGTAGACTTTAACAGTATGGTACCGTCAAGAAAATTTAATTTTAGGGTAAATTGTAAATTTAGTCTTCAACCTTGATTGAATTGTTAGGAAAAGTTGACGAAATCCGTGAATTTACTAATTTCTCAAATGAAAACCAGAAGAAAAATTAACTAGTATAATTTGGCCAGAAATTGGGGACTAAATTTGCAATTTTGCCCTAAGTACAAATACACGTGTTAAGAAATAAATTTTTAATTAATAAGTTATTAAACATGAATTAAAATTTCTAGTTAGAGTGAGTTGCAACATGAAGGTCCTCCTGTTGAAACTAGAAACAATACAGTCGGTGCTGAGGAACATTGGATTTGGATAAATGATTTAGAGACAGCTAATCGTTGTCTGGAATCTGGTTGTCCTCCACACGTTTTTGTTTCTTTGCCTACGCTTCTTGCATTTTCGACGCATAATTCACGCGTAAATATTAATTTATATTTTTTTACCGTCGCCCAACTTATCTAATATCACAATTTATTTACTAAATTTCAAAGTATTTTCACAGTGTTCATCGAACTTCTATCATTTGAACTCCATCCATCACCCTCAAATATTCGTTATCTCATTCGCTAATGTGGCTAACGAAAATTTCAAATTGTAAGTTACTCTCGTTAAAAAAACAACAATTCAACCAAACTCATGTTCATTACTCATTCAACTAATACTTGGTCAAGATTTACTTAGCAAACTTCAAAATACTTTCGGATGGTCACTTATCTCTGAGACGTTGCCCTCCATCAACCATCCGTCGAATTTTTTTCCCTTTATTGCTAACGTATCACACAAAAATTTTATGTTGCAAGTTAAGGTCGTTAAAAATTACAACTCAACCAAATTAGCATACGTGAAACGTGACTTTCACAACCCCATAAACTCCTTTAAGCTCCAATAATGCATCCTCAATTTTAGCCCTAAAAAATCTTAGCCCCCTAATTCACCTCTCACTTAAGTATATCTAAATTTTGTACTGAGAAAAAATCGATTATTGAGAAGGATGCAAGAAGCTACTACTTATAAAGCACTATACCCCCAACTGTTCCTCTGTTCGACATCTCTATAATTCCAATCTTTTATTTTTGCAGTTGCGTGTCCAACTATTTGAGGAACAATTGATGGAAGAAAGACTTCGAGCAAATGGTATATTTGGGGGATAAAACTTTATAAGTAGTTGCTTCTCGCATATTTCTCAACAATCGACTGTCTCAATAATAATTTAGTTGTACGTGGGTGAGAAGAACGTCCAGTGCCAAAGTCACTAAATGTGTAAGTCGCCAATCCTCGAACTATGTAATTTGTTCGGTTACAGGAGGGCATTTTACAAGAGGTTTCTAATCTACATTTGTGTGATTCCTTTGATGAAAATCACAATAATTCAAAATTCAAAATACTTGTCAAAAAATCGAAAAATAAAGATTTAATAAAAAGATTGACACACAAGATAAATAGAAAAAAAAAAAAATGATAAGAAGAGATGCCTCCACCCCTTACATATTTGGTACATTCTCCTACAAAGAAACTCATAACACCAACCCCATTCGTAATTCCGTGGTAGCTAAGATTTTTTAGAGCTGAAATTGGTGATGCATTATTGGGGCTTTAAAAAGTTTTATGGGATCGTGAAAATCACATTTCACATTTGGTGATATCGATGAGTTGATGGTTTGGTTGAGTTGTAATATTTTTAATGATCGTAATTTGCTACGTGAGATTTTCTGCGATACGTTAACAATGAAAGAACGGAATCTGACGGGTGATGGATGAAGTGCAACGTATCGAAGATAAGTGACGATTAGGAAGTATTTTGAAGTTTGATGAGTAAATTATGATCAAGTATAAATTGGATGAGTAATGAAATATTGGTTTGGTTGAGTTATAAATATTTTAACAGTTGAAACTTTTCACGTGGACAAAGTTTAGTGGGCAAATCATGACTATGATATAAATTGGGTGATTATTGAAACATTTAACTCTAGTTTGATAATGAAATAAACCAATTAAAAAATAAAAATAAAAACAAGAGTGGATAATATCCCGAATCCGGAAACGTATTTTGAAGTTGAAATTTTTTTTTTTCCACATTCAGCTAATTTCTTTAATTTTTATAACATTGTAAAAGAACAATAATAGCTAGAAAATAACTTTAAAAGTACACGGATTATTCGAAAAAAAATTGAAATTGGGCAATTGTTAGGAAACTTCTTTTATAGTAAGTGACCATTTGAAAAAAAAAATTAATAATAATTTAAATGATAGTTAAAAAAACAATGTTGAAAGTACAGTGTACATTGAGATTGTTTATTCAAAAATGGAAAGATGCATTTATTTTACTAGTAAAAGATGATGTGTCAAAATGTAGAAAAATTAATAAGACAAAAGTAAAAATGACATCTAGACCTATCTCAACTCCTAATATTGGGGATGCAAGTGGGACGAGCCCACCAACACCAAACGTAGACAATTTCATAAATGCAACACGTTTCCTCACTTGAACTTGCTCCTCTCCAGAAATCAACCATTACGCTGCCCATCACTCTTGTTTACACTATTCTAATATTGGACCAGCAAACTTTTATCCAGGACCACTGAAAATTAGAATTAGTATAAATTTTTATTATTTTTTAAAAAATACAATACTTTATACTTTTCCTATCAATACATTACACACTCAAAACTGAACACACCGAATAAGATTGAAGATTATGCAACATTGTAAATCAAACATGCGTCATAGTGTTTGATACGATGGATTAACAATTAAAGTTTTGGGTTAGAGCCTTAGAGGCCCGCATGAGCTGCAAGCCTAGACATCCAAGCTCACAAGCATGGTTTTGCAAAGCTCAAATCTTCTCTCTTTAACTTGAAACATTACCTATACATTTTTGACACATCAAAGACATCACATTTTCAACATATCATCCTTGCTGTATTCCCATTTGTAAAAGGAGTTTGCAAATAAAATGTGATGTATTAAGGTGTCAAAAATATATAAGGGGAATGACCCAAGAGGACAACAAATCCAAACTCGGCTTTATAGGTAGACTACACCTCTTATAATTTTACACCTTATGCACACTTCCAATGATAAGAACACAGTTTGCACCCACATAAGACCAATCTTTACCGATACATAATAGATAATCACCTAATATATTAAATAATAATTGCACCCATTCCAATGGTGTTTATCGCAATACAAGAACAAATCATCATTCTATCTCTATCTGCTGTGTCATTTCTTCTGCTTGGGCATCTTTTCTGACGCTAATTTTTTCTTCAGTAGTAGCAGAGGCTTCAACTGTTCTTGCAACCCATTCCTTCAGAGGGTCTTCTTTGAATCAAGCCTTAGAAAACCTGCAAACACCCCTCCCAAAAAGGCGACTGGCTCCTGATAAATAAGAAAACTAAGGCATTAGAAATCTTGTGAGATAGACAAAAGAAAAATAAGTCACTACTCGATGAAATAGAAAAGGAAGAACAACAAAAGAACATGATGATTTTGTACTCTTCTTGACGCAATAAGTAGAAATAATTACAATGCAGAAGACTTTAGTTAATAGGAATTAGCCAATAGTCCTTTCCTTCAATGCTAAATAAATCATACTTGTGAGGTACAAGAAGTTTTTGGACCTTCCCAATCGCTTTAAGAAAGACAACAATTTGAACATGGAAAACGAATCCTGAGATGAAGTTACTCCCAGTACATAAGTGAATAGCTTATGTTATGAACAACGAACAAGATATCAATTTGTTGTGGTAATAGGTGAAAAAATAATATGACACGATACGAAGTAATTGATCACAAACTCAAGCTAAAATAATTGGTAGAGAAATGGAGTTTTCACTTAAATATGATGAAAAAATACAAAGATTTGTGTTTACAATTTGTCTAACGGAGATAAACAAACCTTCAATAAAGTTAAACCAACTTATAATAAGATTAACAATCCATAATGGGGTAAAATTAACCCAACTAAATTGTAGAGAAGAGTCAGATATATATAGAAAATAATCCAAGCCCGAAAAGTAGAGTTATAAAAGAAATAGAATGTCCAAAAGTTTACTGTCTTGATCTCTTTAAGTCCAACACAAATTTCAACTTCTAATAAGGCTTCAAAATAGAATTTTAACTAAAATTTGTCAAATAGATTTCGAATAAGATTCTAAAAGCATTCCAAATAGAATTCTTCTTAAGTTGCGAATTTAATTAAAATTCTCAATCATCTTAAAAATAGAATTTGAATCATACTCTAATTCTAATAGCTTCAATACCTTATTTTCCTATGCACAAACATCTTGTGACCCTAATTATGATGTCTCAAATGAAACATAATAACAATATCTTGTTTCAGTTCAACAAGAGTTATTAGATTTCAGCACAAGAATCAACTAATCTCATGTTTGACCCTCATTAAAATTATAATTCATATTTTTTTTTCTTATCAACCACACATTCCCAATACAATAATATTACATGTAAACCTAAAACTTTTCATTATTTCTTAACCACACATTCTCCATAAAATTACTATTCCAAAATACATTTTTCCTAAATTCTCTTTATAATGTGGACCAAATAAAGGCTAAATAGACAAAAAGATATGCTTAAAATAAAAGTTTAAATGCTTCCTCTGGAGATATGAAAAGGAGAAGGGGGGGAAAAGACAAAAAAAAAGTTCACGGCTAGGATTCGATAATCTTTACAACTAGTTATTTGTGAAAACGAGCTTCAGCAAACGAGCACAGTATATAATCACATATGTTCTCATTTAACATTGGGAACCGTTCTTGAATTGGTTAATTCCATTACAAAAATAGAGTTGAAGGCTTGTTCAGATCTAGAAACATAGAAAACATCTAAGGTCTATGAGAATAAAACGTTATGGATATTTTTGTGTCGCATGTCAAAATTTAAACAGCCTGAATGTTCAACACCCGCTTTAGCATAGAATTAACCTCCTAAATGGACATTTTTGAAATCTAAGCCCATATTTGGTAGAAATTAAAATCTAAATTTTAATCTAAGTCAGTCAGCAATTAATTTTAACCACATATTTCATAAAATCAACAACTGTTCAACCACAAATTTCATCAATCTTTATCAAAATTTATTAAAAATCTTATTTTAATCTTCACCAAACAGGGGCTAAGTAATACAAATATTTTAGTTATAATTTTTACACATACAGTGCAAGTGTACAAAAGCAATGTTTTTAAATCACTTTGTGAAGTTTTACCACAGTAGCACTCGTCTCACTAGGAGTCTTCTGAAGGCAATACAATGATCCAAGGAAGTTGGAGCAAGTCATGCTACAATTCCCCAAGTACTATCCTAAAACAATGTACATAAGCAGGAGGCATGAAAACCACACAAACAATAAGAGGTATTGCCGTCACAAAGAAATGGCTAGTCTATATATCATACAAAGACATATAACAGTGTCATCTACAAGAGTTTCTATACCCATATATCCGATAATTCAAATTGTTATCCTATTAACCCTGTAAATGTGCTCTTTTAAGTGTCCAAAATCCTAAAAACGACACTCATTTTAATTATTCAAGAAAGAGCATGCGAAATAATACACAAGGAGTTGATGTTGACACATGATAAGTGTAATTTCTATACTTATTCGAGATCCTAAATGATGATATTTTATATTTTTGGATAAAATACTACCTAAATTGTGTTATATTTTATTTTGTAGGTACAACTCAATGTTTGNAATACACAAGGAGTTGATGTTGACACGTGATAAGTGTAATTTCTATACTTATTCGAGATCCTAAATGATGATATTTTACTGTTCTTTGGATAAAATACTACCTAACTTGTGTTATATTACATTTTGTAGGTAAAACTCTATGTTTAGAGAAAAATGGCTCAATTGTATCAAATACAAAGTTCGGGGACTGAAATGTAAATACTCAAAAGTTACGTTAAACCTCGCAATGAATATTTGAGAGTGTTAGGCATCAATTGGATGAGGAAAGAAGCCAAAATGATTAAATATAGTTCAAGTATTATTACATATCAACTTCCAGCCGAAAAAGTTATGCTTCGAATTTTTGGGCTCATATTGAGACCCAATTTTTGCATACAAAACTTTCGCATTTGAAAAATTATATTTCTACAAGAAGTGTATCCCTCCGAGTTAGCTTTCCAATACACTTTGAATCACTTCAATCGAATATCGAAAGAGAAAGTTATGACAAAAATACTGAGAACTATTCAGCTATCGAAAATTAGGTGAGGCGCGCGTCCCAGACCAAAAATGCATCTCCTGATGCTGCCCAAACCCCCAAGGCGCGTGCCCTAGGTTGCACTAGGTGTGCACCTCAAGGGTAAACGAAAAAAAATCTCACTTTCCTTCGTATTTTTTGGTAACAATTTAATGCAATCTTTTTGGCATCCTTCAAACATCAAACTTGACCAGAACGTGAGGAGAGCTCCATTCGACCTAAATTTCATCATATTCTACATATTTTGGAGGTGAAGAACATGTCTATACATCAATTCAAGGCAAATCATACATGGATTTTGAAGATTCATAGCCCGATTTCAAGATTTGATGTAAGAAAGTGGATTTTTCCTACTTCTTACATCATTCTTATTTTCGGGTAATGTTTTTCTAATTATTTTTGTGTAATTTAATTATAAGAATATTAGGCTAAGTTTTTCATTGTATTGGATGAATGATGAACCATATTGTTTGTTTATTTTAATTCAAGACAATTAGTTTAGTATTTCTTGATTTTTCTTGATTGGTTTTGCATTCCCATTGAACTATTTGATTGCTTGATCACCAATTAGATGGTAAGTTGCTTGTTGTAGTATAGGAATACTNTTGGATGAATGATGAACCATATTGTTTGTTTATTTTAATTCAAGACAATTAGTTTAGTATTTTTTGATTTTTCTTGATTTGTTTTACATTCTCATTGAACTATTTGTTTGCTAGATCACCAATTATATAGTAAGTTACTTGTTGTAGTGTAAGAATATTCACAATAAGTCTAGAACGCGACAAAATCATCACATGGACAATAGGTATTAGGAATAATATCTATGCCCGTACAATCATGTGTGATAAATCCTGTGAATCGATGTATGTTTTTCATATGAATTCGGACTAAGAATATGATCGGATCATGTTAAATATATCTTTAATATATTTTAGAAAAGAATATTGAATAATAGTGAATTATAGATTATCTTGAATCCATGAATTTACTAGATTATGAATTAAGAATTGAATTAAATGACAATAGGGGAATTCACAATTCTAATACAAACATTTACATATTAAACATCATATTTACTTGTTTTCTTAGAGTAGAAATTAGTATAAACAACAAAACACAATTCTCTTTTATCGCTAAATTTCGAATTTGATAAAAACTATTGAACTAAAAATTAGACCTTATTTCTCGTGGGAACAATACTCTTAACTCACAAATTTTATTACTTGTACAACGATCCCGTACACTTACGGGTTTCACGCGAACAAGTCTTTGGCACCATTGCCGTAGAATAACGGATTTAATTTTAGTTTAGTAGTTTATATTTAATTCAATTTTTATTTATTTATTATTATTGATTTTGGCTACCCATCCTTATCTCTCTTATTTAATATTCTATCCAGACGTTATTCAGCAATGCATCTAAGATTCTGACGCTGGCCTGGTAAAAAGATTTTTACAACTAATCATCTCAACATGGACGACGAGGAAAAAGCTATCTATTGTAAATTCTGCTCTGGGGGTGAATTATACTGTTTACTGCGTGAATACATGCACTGAACCATTTTTGCTCAAACCCCTGCGATTTAAACAATATTTAAGATGTACTATTGAAAGCTACATGCTTGTGGGCGAGTGTATCCCTTCAGACACGTTTGTGAAATTTGGTCATTTCATGTTGAACGAAGAGGCAATTGCAAAATTTGTTTCAGTTTTTTTGATCTTAATGCTTTATTTGACTGTATTGCGCAGGAACATGATATCGTGAAACACTTAAATCAACCAAGACTAAGGAGCTAACGGGAGCAATAGGAAGCTAGCCATTGGATTATAAGCCAGTCTTTTCTTCATTTTTTTCCCCACCCTTTTATATGCAGATTTAGAATTTAAGACATTGAAGACAATGTTTAGTTTAAGTTTGGGGGTGGAAAATATGATTTTTTTTTCATTTTTTTTTTCGTGTGTTTGTGTCATTCTTATGTTTATGTGTTTATGTGTACTTTTATTGCACTAGTTTAGATATAAAAAAATTGAAAATTTTAAAAATTTTAAAAATATTTTCTTTTTGTGTGCTTCTGTGAGTTAATTTGCCTGGCTGTCATTAAAAAAATATTAAATCGTTAATTGATCTATAAATGGTGAATAAGTTGCATGATTAGATTATTTTTTGCTTTTCCATGTGAATTTTGATATATATTGAGCACATGAATTAAGTTAAGTATTGTGTATGAATAATTTGTTATATAATTGTTTGTTGTTCAAAATTTGAGCCCCTTTTGCGCTAAAATGTGAATGAAATAATAATGAAACTGGAAGATCATGTTAGATGAAATTAGAAGGCAATGTTGGATAATTTATGCTTAACCATGTGTAAGCATGTGCTAAATATCCATTTGTAAGCACGTGCTAAATATCCATTTGTAAGCACAACCTTGTTTGCAGAAAACAAAAACAATTTTTCTTCTACTGATATAACCATGCTTAAGCATGGTTCAAAATTTTCATCGTTGGGCTGATTTTTTTATTTGANGTGCTAAATATCCATTTGTAAGCACAACCTTGTTTGCAGAAAACAAAAACAATTTTTCTTCTACTGATATAACCATGCTTAAGCATGGTTCAAAATTTTCATCGTTGGGCTGATTTTTTTATTTGAATTTCTGCTGCCTTTTGGTGGAAAGTTCCCAACTTTTCACGAGTGTTTGGAGCCTTTTTACGGTATAATGGTATAAATCTATAAATAGGTGATAGATTTCCAATTTCAAACATAAGAAAACAACATTAGAAATACTTATTCATTCTACACTTGAATTTTTCCAATTCTATATACATATTCAAACCCTCTTTATGTTGTTCAACTAGAAAGAACCATTTTTGTTTTTGTACTTCTTTCTTGAAGGCATGTCAATCCTCTAAACTATTTGCTGAAAATTCTTAAATTATACTAGATGAGGCAAATATCGTTTTTAGGATAACTTATCACATATGTGTTTGAACCTTATTCTTTATTTCTTGTCTCTATCTCCTTTCCATCTTCAGTATTTCCAACCTAAAAATGATAATTGCCTATTACTGCGATGGATACGAAAAATACATAGGCTACCAACAAGTTAATGAATCAAGATTTGGAGTGCTTGGATAGGTTTGATGGATCAAACTTCACTAGATGGGAAGACAAACTCAAATTCCTTCTAACAGCATTAAATATATTTTATGTACTTGATCCAAACTTAGAACCAATTGCCGATACAATCGAAGAAGATACAGAAGAAGTTCATACTGAGAGAAATAAGAGGTAAAAGGACAAATTGATATGTTCGGTTACATCCTAAATGCTCTTTCGGATTGGTTGTATGATATTTACACTAACACCACTTTAGCAAAGGAAATATGGGATGCACTTGAAAACAAATATAAGGTCGAGGAGGAAAGTACCAAGAAATTTCTTATATCTAAATACTTTGATTTCAAAATGTTATATAATATTCCACTGTTGTTTCAAGTACATGAATTACAAATCATTGTCAACAAATTAAAAGCGGCGAAAATCAAACTTCTCGAATCCTTTCAAGTTGGAGCAATTATTGCTAAACTCTCGGGGACTTGGAAAGGATATAGGAAGAATATTCTTCACAATTCTGAATACTTCTCTTTGGAACACAATTAAAAAACATCTTCACATAGAGGAAGAATCAATGGCAATAGATAAGATCGAAAATTCTTATGATGACTCTTCAAAAGCCAATACCGTGGATAATGTGAATAACTCCAACAAGTACAGAGAAATCTCTTGGTCCTAAAAAGGATCAATGGAAGTCTAAAACCAAGTTCAAAGGACCTGTTATGTTTGTGGAAAAAATGGAGCACTATGCAAGAGATTGTAGTCACAAAAAGCAACAAAGAAAGAGGGACAAGTGAATTCCGTTGATGAGATTATCGCTATGGTGAGCGAAATCAATGTAATCCAAATCAAGGTTTTGGGTTGGTGGTATGATACATGCGCAACCATCCATGTGTGTTATGAAAAGTCTCTTTTCAAAACTTATCATGATATTGATGAGAGTCAAGAGATCCAAACGGGAAATGAAAGAAGATCTAAAGTGATTGGCAAAGGGAATGCGGAGATCATCTTCACTTCGAGAAAGACGATTACTTTGTCCAATGTCCTACATGTACCGAAAATGAATAGAAACTTAGCAAGTAAGATTCTCTTGGGAAAATCAGGAATCAAATCTGTATTTGAATCAGGAAAACTTGTACTTTAATTTATGATAAGGTAGATTAACACACATAGGAATTAACACTATGAAAAGAATGGTTAAATGTGGATTAATACAATATGAAGTTGATAACTTAGAAAAGTGTGAAACATGTATTAAATCAAAGATAATTAAAAAGACATTTCATAGTGTAGAAAGAAAATCTCAATTATTTGAACTTGTGCATTCCAATATATGTGAATTGAATATCATGCTAATAGGAGGAGGTAACAGATATTTCATTACATTCATTGATAATTATTCTAGATATACTTATGTTTATCTTTTAAAACATAAAGATGAAGCATTCAATACATTTAAGGTATATAAAGTAGAAGTTGAAAATCAATTAAGAAAGAAAAATAAAGAATTTTAGAAGTGATAGAAGTGGAGAATACTTTTCAATAGAATCCGACGTATTTTGTGAACAAAATGACATTATACACCAATGTTCTACATCACATACACCTAAACAAAACGTTTTAACTGAAAGGAAGAATGGAACTTTCTTAAAAATGAATAATGCCATGTTATTATATGTCAAATTATCTTTTAATTTTTGGGGGTAAATTCCTGCTTAGTGCATGTCATATAGTAAATAGGATTTATTTGAAAAATGATAAGATTTCTCCATAAGAAACATGGGAAAAAATGGAATAAAATATTAATTATTTCAAAGTATAGAGGTGTCTTGTTTATTGTCAGAACATAGATCCTAAAAGAATTAAATTAGGTCCTAATGGTATTAAATGTACCTTTGTGGGATATGCTTTTAATAGAAAAGCCTGTAGGTTATTATATTTAGAATCAAATGTTATAATTGAATCAAGGGATATGAAGTTTTTCGAGAATGTATTGGTAACAAGAAATTCTCAAAATTAAACTAATGTAGACATTCTGATTTCTAGAGAATCACAAGAAGATACATCTACAAGAGATGTTGAAAGTGAACCTTGAAGAAGTAAAAGAACTAGAAAATAAAAAGGTCTAGGATCGAATGAAATAGATTTCTAACTTATTTATTTCTACTTAGTAGATGGAGATAAGAATGATGTTGTAAGAACAATTATTTTAGTTCTTCAAGTCGAAAGTTATCCTAAATCTTATAAGGAAGCAATGTATTCTAGAGATTGCATATTTTGGAAAGATGTAATAAATAATGACATGTATTCAATTATATCAAATAACACTTAGGAAACAATTGATTTACCAAAGGGTTCTAAATCCATTGGATATAAATGAGTGTTTAAAGGAAACATAATTTCGATGGAACACTCATATCTATAAAGCTAGATTAGTATGTAAAGGGTATCGACAAAAAGAAGGTATAGATTATTTTGACACGTGCACCATGGCTAGAATAACCTCGATAAGGATCTTGTTTGTATCAGCATCTATTTTTATATATATGTTCATCAAATGGATGTCAA
>CAIGRN010173330.1:0-10761 GCA_903798345.1 Fraxinus anomala
ATATATTTTATAATAGTGTTATGATGGAGAATGTGTAGTTAAAAAATAAAGAAAAATTTCGAATTTACATGTAATATTATTTTATTGAAATATATAATTGCAATGAGATCAAATTACTGTTCAAATATACATTTTGACGGGAAAATGTGGTTCAAACAATATGGAAATATATTATTGTAAGTTAATAAAAATATGTCAAAACTTGTGTATTTTGGTACGTGGAATGAAGATGAGAAAGGTATATAGCCTCTTTCTACACAATGAGGCGAAATCTTGTGTATCAAAGTATCTAACTCAAAGTTTCAATTTTTTAGTCCTTGTATGATTCTATTTTTTAAAATTCAATATTTTCAAACTTATTTTTAAATATATATTGAAATTCACAATTTTTCAGTCGCACGTTTGATCAACTTTTATTAAAATCTGTTAAAATTTTTATTTTTAACTAAACTAAACAAGGGCTTAATTTAGTAGGAGAACGCCCATTATAGTAGCTTGCTACACGTTTAAAATATTAGAAAACTCAAAAGTTCGTTGAAGTGACCAAAAGCATCTTTCTTTAGAAAAATAAATGGACTTAGATGCAAGTATTATATAGATTTGCCGGATGTTTTTAAGTTGCGTATATTTACCGCCGAACTAAATGTGTGTGCATATTATTACTTATGCTTTATAAGAAGAGATTGATAGAAAGGTCCCAAATTCGTTATTAGTTATTATGAACACTAGATTATCGTAACACTACCTCAACTTACATTAATGACTACAAATTCATTATTGATTATTATGAACATTGGATCATCGAACACTACCTCAACTTACATCAAATGACTAGTTTAACTCTCAACACTAGTAAGTTCTCCCTCAAAACCAATTTGGTCCGACTTTAGTACGATCATTTGATATTTGATTCATTTCTTTATATGGATCAAAACTTAAAAGCTTGAGCTCGAGTATTAAAAAGTATGTTTAATCCGCTTAAATTTAAGGGTGTGTTTGAGTCACATTATTTTGAAAGAATGTATTTTGAAATAGTAGATTGATGGAAAATGTGTGGTTGAAAAAGAATGAAAAGTTATCGATGTAATGAAAAATATTATTTTATTGAAAAATGTGTGGTTGAAAATGAGTAGAAAAATGAGAATAAAAATTTCAATGTGTGTCAAACTGGAGCTAAGCTTTGCCAAACATGGCCTTAAACTGAAATAGATATTTCGCAGCCCCAACACAAGTGATTATAAATGTAATCGGTTAATATCGTTTCACACTCTCTCCAATCGGTGAGAGCCCTAGAAAGAGAGAGGGTTTCCCTTTTCTTCCCCCTCTCACTTCTGCTCTCCTCTACAGAGAGAGCTCACTATATATACATACATATTTACATATTTTATATATCTAGGTATCAGGGGATGGATTTTCAATTATCTCAAAATAAGGGTTTGACTTCACTTCACCTACCACCAGTGACAATTGAAGCTAATGTGAACGAGGAGCAGAANCATATTTACATATTTTATATATCTAGGTATCAGGGGATGGATTTTCAATTATCTCAAAATAAGGGTTTGACTTCACTTCACCTACCACCAGTGACAATTGAAGCTAATGTGAACGAGGAGCAGAAGGAGAAGGACCCGCCGGCGTATATGACAATGGTGGATCCTTTCCTAGTTGAGGCGCTACAAAATCCTCGTCATCGTCTAACACGTTTGTTCTTTTCCCGCTTTATGCTTTCCAGTTTTTAATTTAGATTAATCTGTAATTTTCATATATTTTGTAGCGTAATTTCGTTTTATGTTGCTATTATGTAATAGGGATTTGTGATTTTGGGTGTAATGTGTAATGAATCGGGTTAGGTTTTGGTAATTTTCGGAAAATTGGGTTAGATCTGGTTGGATTCAATTGTGGGAACTGGAGTTTTCTTGTTTTTTATTTGATCGGATGTGTAATTATAGGAAATTGTTGGTGCCTACTATTTTGCTGTCATAATTGAGATAATCCTTTGCATGGAGTGTGTAGAAAAACAAAGGAAGCTTGCTAATGCTATTTAGTTACATTGCATTAGTGGTGAGTGTTTCATTACCTTAGCATTGGTCCCAATATATTCACGAGCACACACAAATTGCATTCTTTTACATTAACGGTAAAATAGAACTAATCGAGCCACCGTTTAATGGATACTTCACTTATATATAGAGAGATCATGGCAAATCAAGAGTATTTTATGAATAGAGAAAATTATGGTAGAGAAAAGAGCACACAACCTTTGCCAACTGGTTTCTTTCTATTTCTCATTTTCTCTTTTCAGGATTTCTGTAGGGCACCGAGTGTGTGTCTATAGTTTGTGAAGACATGTTATGATGATATGGACAGAGCAAATAATTTGCAGTTAGCTAGTGATGGAAGCTGCCATGTATAAATATGGGTCAAACCTTCTTCGGAGCTTTATAATTTATCAGAACATAAGTGGGAAAATTCAATATAATAATATACTAATAGTTTTAAAGAGAGCCAAAGATTAAAGAAGGTTGTAAAGGAGAGAAGAATGCATCCTTCGCAGTATTGTGAAGCGAAGACAGATAATTACTTTTATGACTGAGATATATAACCTGAACCGAGTTTCTGTATCTTCTTTAAGTTTCCCAAAGACAATGAACAAAAAGGAATATAGTAAGAATAATAATGATCTGTTTGACAGAGATTTTGTAAATTTCGAACATATTGAAGCTCTCAGCGGAGAACATAGATCTTCATCTTGTTATGATGTTATATTGAGCTCTCAATGAACCAAATAATTGGAATAAGGGGAAAAGAAGAATAATGCTTATTCACTTTGTGTCACTTGTCAAGTTCTCAGACTTATCATGGCCAGAATTGAATGGTTTCTTGCAGAATAACTTATGACTCTGCTTGGGATAACTTCTCTCAAAATACCTTTACAAAGAAAGTCTTTCGAAGGTCTTGTCTTGAAGTTTTAGTAGGTGAGATTGCTTTAGTAAACAAGCAGAATTTTTTTCAATTCAATTGATTTCAAAGATTGGAAACTTTGAAGTGAATCCTCTCATAAGAAGCTGGTTTATTATGTTCATTAATGTATTCTGGTGTGGTTTATTCTTTTTATGACTTTTGAGTTATAAATGGTATGTATGTATATATCTACCTGGGAAGGATGAATATAAAGTTTAAGAGCCAACATTCATTTCTTTTATTATTTATTTTATTTTTTTGGTGGTCATTTTGCATGTGAGAGCATTTGACCATACTGGTTAGATCTGAATGTGCTGATATTGTTTTAACATTCTAGTCTATTTATAATTTTGTTTTTGTTGATTTATTGCATCTTTGTCTTCTCGGGTTGTGGATAACTAGCAACTGAGTTCTTTTTTCGTATTTGATTTTTACCAGTTCTGCGAATGGAACTCGATATACAAAAGTTCTTGCAGAATTCTGATCTACAGCAATTTGAGTTTCCACACTTCCCTACATCATACCTTCGTCTTGCTGCACACCGTGTAGCTCAACACTATTGTTTGCAGACTATGGTACAGGATAATGTCATAGATGGCCAGGGAATTCGTATTTTGGTCGTAAAGAAACCAGAAAGCAAGTTCCCTGTTGTCTGTTTATCAGATGTACCGGCTAAACAGTCAGAAAATGACAAACTTGATCAAGTAAAGATTGTGATAAAGCCAAGGCATTCTAAGGCTTCCTCAAATGAGATCAATGGAATGGGGCTTAAGCGCAGTCCAGTTAGAACTGTGGAAGAGAGGAAGGAGGAGTATAACAGAGCACGAGCTCGTATTTTCAGTAGTCCTAGTAGTTCTGGGCCAGAATATGCATTTACTCAGGTTGCTTCTGTTGTGAATAATTTGAATGTAGTTGAAAATGAAGTTTCAAGGAACTTGGATGTTGATGAGGACAAAAGCAGTAGCAACAGGGACATTGGCATTTCTTCTAGAGTAGCCATTTTTAGGGACAGGGAGAAGGATCTTACTGACCCTGATTATGATCGCAGTTATGATAGGTATGTTTAGATTATGCTTCAACCACTATCTAAATTTTCAGTTCGAGAACGTTTGGGTTATTTCTCAAGTTATTGCGTCGCCTTAATCCTGGATTGCTAGAATTGAAGTTCTCTGTTACTAAATAAATATATTGACTGAAGCACTGAACAAATGTCTCAAAAGGTTATATTTTCTTGGTTTAGTCATCTTCTATATGTTCAGGCGTTCAGCAGAATAAAACTTTAGCATAATTTAACAGACCAACTTTTTACTTTTTCTTTGGTCTCCTTAGTGTATCATTGATTTTTCCATTACTGAGTGACTAATGTATGGTAGAAGCCAGGTAAGGAGACTTTAACTGTCTTGCCACTAGCCTCTTTAGCCAATCTTACACGGGGCCATCCTCTCTCCTGATTGATATATGTCCGCAATTATTATCCTCAGAACTGCCCTTCCAAATAAAAAGTATCAAAATCGGAGGCTCTTTCTTATGTAATTAGAATTTATATTTAAATCCAAGGCATTTGATTTGCTGACCTTCAAAATTTTCAATTTTTTCCTTTTTTGCTTTCTTCTAACTTTCATACGCTTGTACTTGGGCTATTATTCTCTATCAGTTTAGATTGAACACCTACTGCAGCATTCTTCATTCTCATTTTATAGAACTTCCATGGGACTTCTAATAATTTCACTCGATTAGCACTTGATGTTTTGGATCATTACAATGCACAGCTCAACTTGTCTAGCCTTTTTCAGTATTATGCTTAAGAGATGCTATGCTTAGGTGGGTACGGATGGAACATAGTAATGCTAATTCATGTAGTCACTTTGACTGTCATTTCCCTTATCCATCAACCCCCTTAACTATATAATTTTATCTATTTCCATGCAAAGGGTCTAAATTTCTCTCCTTTCTAATGGTGCAGATATGTTAAAAACGTCCCAAGCACTCCACATTTCAGCCTAGCACCTTTTAATATGCAGAAATTCCAGCCTCCATTTGTGCAATACGATTCTGTTTTTCCTCAGCTGAGTCAGATGCCAGTAGCTCAAGCTCCCATCAATTATCAAACCCCAATCATGAGTCCATATTGTGCCATGGGATTGAATCAGACATCTCAGGATGCTTTATATGTGCAGTGGCCAAGTCAGTCTATGGTGTATGCACGATCTTATGATCAGCCGAGAGATGCCTTTTTTCAGGTAGGTGTTTGCTTCTTTCTCCATTACTAATGTATGATTCTGTTTTGGAAATGTGCATTAGTTCAGATATTGGTTTACAAGTGCCAGTAGTCACGGGGTAACTGTGAATTTTTGTTGGCAAATTTATTATTTCATTGGTTCATTTATTATTCGGATCTCAAATGATGCAATGGTAGCAATCACTTGTTGACATCACACCATATTGCATAAATTGCAAAAATGTATTCTGATATCAAAAGATGCTAACATGCATGTAATACTCTGACAATAATGTCGATATTTGCAAATTTGACAACTAAAGCACTCTCTTATGTTTGGTGTAGGTTCCCTTCTGTCAGCAGCCCCTAAGTTTTGATTATTCCCAGAACCATAGATGACATTTCAAATATCAGCTGGGAGAATGTCTGTATTACTGAACTAGACACTGTCTTGTTCTACATAGTGTTTATTGATTTAGATCGAAGTGTCAGAAACTGTTAAACTTGATTTTTTGATTTAGCTTCGTTTTGCTTGTACTAGTAAATTTGATTTAAGTTGGTGAACAATTTATGGACCAACTATTATTGTTTGTAGGATATTTTATGATTCCATAATTCTGTTGGCTTGACATTGTGAATGCTATAAATGTGTCCCACAACCATATTTTATGCGTTCATAAGTAACTTGTTTGTTAGGGTGGACTGGACATCAGTTGACAGAATCGAAGAGGAAAAATATGTTTAATAATTTTATCTATGTACTGAATAAATGCACATGGTCCAACCAGTTGGGAAAGAGTCAATAATTTCTGGGATCCTATTTAAAATAGGAGACTCTTTTAAGTCGATTGATAATATGTATTAATTACATGAATTATGGTTTCTTTAATTTATTCTAGAATTAGTGTCCCTATATTTTCATTTCTTTCTTGTTCAATTAAATCTTGAACACATGAACATCCAAAATTATTGGATTAATTTAAGCAATTAGCAACACCCAATGACATTTTACTGTGATTACAAGGTGGTGCTATTCAAGATGGATTTAGAGGGGTACTTGAGATTTTTGTTTGTTAGTTCTTGAAAATTGAAAACAAGTCTAAAGCACATCACATGGGTCCAAATAATGGACTCTGAACAATTCAGTGACAGCTTGATATCATATCATATGTTTTCTTGATCTTATAAACTATAAATTAATGGATAATATGGGATTTGTTTATTAATTGTACACAACTAAAGATGGGATGAAGACTTTGTTAATCTGGCTGTGAACTGTCAAACAATGAATAAAACCCTTCATTTGAAGCAAATCCATGTTCTTTAACCTGAGTTGATATTATCGATTCATCTCTAAATAGATTACTGAATAATATATTTGACACAAGATGAACCTCAAATCGTGGGGATCAAAACTTTTTCTATAAAGAATTTTGTTAGCTCAAGATCGTTTTTTCTGAATCAAATGAAGTATCATAATCGATTTTTCAACTATCCTGTACAAAATCAATCTCGAAAATCTAATTTCTTTCTTTATTTTTATTTCTTTATTATATAAATATATATTGGCAATCAATGCATAATTGAGCCGCAGTTTGGATAATTGATAAATAAAAGACCAAGAATCGTGGCTCTCTGGTAGGAGGGTGGCGAGCTTTTAATTTATTTAATTAATGCTGGATTAGCTATAATTAAAATATAATTAATCTTATTTAGCCCCACTAATTTTTAATATCAGTCTATGTGGCATCATTAGTGACATTTAATTACATATTCAATTAAATACATGAATTATGGCTCATTTAATATGATTTATGATATGTTGACACCCAAACTAATGTTATAACTTCTAACACCACTGATACTAGATAGTATTATTTTTAAAAAATCATATGACCCATACTCCTCTAATTCCTAATCCTAATTAGAAACCTCACTTTGACCTGCGTTGCCTTGTCCTATCTTATTCGTAACTTTAGGAACTAGAAAAATTGGTTCAAATTTACTTGACGTTTTAGGTAAATTGGTGATTTTATGATTGTTTTAACGGTTCTAAATATTCAATTAATTAAATTTTGAAACAGTTTTCAATTTTTTCAATCGAGCTTCTGATATGCTATAAACCAATTATATGGCCGTGGGGTTGAAAACAATGGTTAAGATTTTAAATGTCTAATACAATATTTTTTCAATTTTAAAACTTTTTCCCAATTTGCACAATTTTATGTGATAGTCGAGTTGCCTAGCACGATTTTGAGGGTGTGCTATGAATAATTTTGATGACAAGTTTCAAAATATAAAAATAGGATGTGTTTTTACAACTCTACCACCTAGTTAAACATGTTCCCACGTAGTAGTCGGAGTACTATAAATGCTAACGAGCTCTGGAGTCCACGAAATTACATTTTTACCCTTGACATGTTCAGTTGTCCCCACACCCACCTGTCCACCACCCACACCACTCGAAGATTACAATTATTTACAAAGTGGGGACACACGAGATTCTTTCGTCAATATCCTCATCTCGTACGATGAAAATCTGAAATTTCTTATGGTTATATTACAAGCCAAGTCTTTTTAGATATTTCATTACCATTGTCTTTTTCATGTCATTATTCCAGTTTTATGCTACCTCATGTTTTCCATTTTTCTTAACACACACAGGTCTGTCTCCAGGTGGGACCCATGGAATTTATTATTTTTTAAGATGAAGTGTGATTATTCATTAGTGAACCATTCAACGACCTACTCACCACCACATAAAAACTAAGTCCGACGTATATGACGCCTCACCTTTCCCTTTCTCGTCGAGGTGAAGACCTAAAAATCCAATCTACGTTTAGTTGATGATTTATTTAAAGAATTATTTATTCTTTTCAACTATGTTTAACGATATATAACTGAAACGTCGCATATCAAATAACTTCACAATGACAAACATGGAAATCTAACAGAGGCCTTATGAGTCAAACAATTTTTTTCCAAATATCGTCCCCTGGCAAGTTCATTACAAGGTTCTTGTAGGAGTATAACACAATGAAGAACTAAATCATTTGATGACTAATAAGAGAGATCTTTTTCGGTTATGAAAAGAAGTGATCTCACCGGTTAGTTCAAGATTCTAGATTTGACTATGGCAACTAAACACGACCGTATGGTATGAGTCGAGCCATACGAGGAAAATTAAGGGGACTAAAACCTCAGAAAGCATTATATTTGATCGAGTGAAACATATACATAGAGGTCAATGCATGTCTAGTAGAAAAAAGACAGCAAATTACACAAAGCGGTTATTAGAACTCTAGAAATTTAAGGAAATGCAGCTGCAGTTAAAGTTTGTTTCACAGGATACAAATGTAGAAGCAACATCACTTATCATTAGAATTGTTAAGGTTTCTCTGCAAGATTTCTGAATATCAAGGTTTAAATGTCTGCATAAAACAACAGCATTTACAAGAACTAGAAGTAGGACTCGACTCTACGCAAGACTATACTAGGAAACGAGAGCACAAAGCTGCTATGTCGGAGATCATAGGAAATCAACAAGAAAATACAATACCATATGAGGCAGTCTCTGGACTGTAAATCTTCATCTCAGGCTTCTTTAAGACATTGCAGTACAATGATTCTTGCCAGCATTGTTTTCCTTCGCTGCACTATAAAGAGTTAAACAATTGGTTGCTTCAGACATCGACATACCAACTTGAACATTTTACCAGTAGATTTCTCGTGCTTTCAAGTACTTATTTCAATGCCCGTTATGACAATATTGCAGCCAAAAGTGACATCATGGTTGATATCCGTCACTGGTAGCCCGGGGTGGGGTTGGATTAATATCTGCCAACAGAACCGACATGGACAAAACAGAATGGTAATGACTTACAAAATCATAGAACTAGACTCCTTCACAACAGAATCGACACAATGCAATGACTCGTTCTAAAAGACACGAACCAGGTCCTCACGAAGAAAACGAGATTATACCACTAAATCATTCCATGATGACCTGATTATGCAAAGAACTCAACCTACAACATCAACAACACCTATGAATATAAATTTAACCCAATACGACATCTAAATCAAATACTAGATAGTTTCCCCATGAACACAATACTCAGACGCAAAATTGACAGGAAAATGCAGAGTTTCATGAGAAATTCAAGATTTCTCCTTATTCAATCATCTCCAGTAGGAAACAGAGTGAGAACTTTCCTTCCATTTGTGGCAGTGGCTGACTCCAAATCCTCCACATACGGTAGTGGCACCACAGAGGAACCGTTTCTACCGTGCACCGGTGTACCCATCCTTTGCACCTGCTGTTGTGACTGCCTCATAAAGGGATGCTCAAACTGCCCATTGGGTGGTGAAGTCCCAAAATGCCTAAATTGCTGCTGCAGCTGATGGTGGTGAGCCCCTGGTCCCACCACCGCCATCTGATGATGATTCTGCATTGCTGCCACCGGCAAAAATGGGAGAAAATGGTCGGAATTGGGCCTGCTGGGATGCAGAAAATGCGCTGGCACCGGTGAGCTGGCGAATAAATGGTCCGTAGCGGGGTCTACACTCACGGCAGCCAGTGCTGCGGGAGAATTATTAACTCCAACACCACTACCATTACTCGAAATTCCTTGCATCCGCTTCAAATAGAGCCTGTACTTCTGCAAATGACTAGCGACATTTTCTCTAGTGAGTCCATCCACACTCATGAGTTGCATTATGGTCTTGGGGACAGCATTTTTGATTCCCAAATGGGCCACAGCATCCACAAACCTCTTGTGCAGCTGCGGCGTCCACACGAGCCTCGGCCTCTTCAACGTCCGTGCCGGTTCATCTCCAGCCCCGGATCCCCCGCCACTGCCGCCCTCTCCTCCGCCGCCCAAATCAGCCGAGTCAAATTCCGCCGAGGAGTTAGCAGTAGATTGAGGAAGCTGCGACGGCAGTGGCGCCGCCGCCGTCGCCGCAATTTGATGTGGGTTTCTAATATCGAAGGCTAGCGCTAGATCAGTCGTAATTAGAGATTGAGATAAGGGAATCAACTCATCTGGTGATGGCAGTTCATCTTCCCATTTAGCAAACCAATTCGAATCCTCTTCCCTCATTTTTCCCTCTTTTCTTGATGAACAGTATGTAGATAACAAGAATTATAACGGGTTAATTTTTTTCCTCTGATCTTGGAGATAGCTCCAAGATCTTGTGAGATTAAAATTGAAAATCCAATTTGGAAGTGAAAATATGGGGGATGGAATTTCAAAAATGGGCTTTCATTTTTCCATTTCTCCTTCCTCTCTCCCTATCAAAAATGATGAAAAGATTGAATTTTTAGAGGAGGGTGGGAGAGGTGATCGAGGTGGATCTTGTCTTCTTCTTTTCAGCTTTTATTTAGGGCACTGTTACTGTGTGCTGTGATGTTTTTATTGTCTGGGATTTAGGGCTCTTTATGCTGACTTTGAGCTGTTAAATTCTCGAGAGCGAGTGAGAGCCACTCCTAGAAAAGATTTTGGTTGGATTAATTTTCAAGTGAGAACACGTTTGATTTATTAATTATTAGATGCGAACATAATAATAATAATAATAAT
>CAIGRN010173335.1:0-12436 GCA_903798345.1 Fraxinus anomala
TTAATTATAAAATCCTAGAAGATGTTCAGGTACTTGTTAAAAGTTGATACATATTAATAAATTATGTCATTATGAAAAAGAAATAGAATAAAAAAGAAAAAAGTTGTCACTGCACTTTTGTACAAAATGTATTGCTTCATATTATGAATAACGAGGATATCAAAAATAAATTTGTCAAAAATTATCGATCGAAAAAATTATTGACCAAATAAAATGACACATTCTTAACAAAATTAAAATTACAGAAATTTGAAGTTTTTGTATTTGCAATCCATATACCAAAAGGGGTGTGTGTGTGTGTGTGTGTACACAAAAAACCCTTGAATAAATTATTTTCAAAGTATATCTTTCTTCTTTTTTGTTTTCTTTTTCTTGTTTGCTTTTCATATTGTCATATAACGGTTGATAAAGAAAGAGTCACATTCTGCTGTAATAATTTGGTTAAAACTCATTTCGTCCTACTAGTGAGATGAAAAATAAGGATTGAACATGATATATTTAAATGTACGAAGAATGATAGAGTTCGGGTTTATTTGAAATTTACAAAATTTTATTCTCTAACAACTTTAAGAAAGTAGAATGTAGTAGTACTAGTTAGAAGACTTTAACATTTTTCACACAATCAATACACTCTATCTTTCGTTCTTTCTAAACCACAAATAAGTTCATTAAATTAGATATCGGGTCAGGATGTGTATTGTGGACTTATAAAATCATCGGCTCATAATGATGAACTTAATTTACTTTATATGATTATTTCAATGTGTCGGTTGTAATTTGTATTGTTAAATTGATATTTTTTCAAAAAGTGAAAACTTTAAAATTTGTAAGTTAATAAAATTAATTTTTTAATTCAAAAATTTAAAAAAAGGTTCGGTTCGATTTCATGCGATTTTTGAAAGTTGAAATCTAAACCAAATCATTTTGAAAAGATTTGGTTCGGTTCGAGAGAAAAATCGCGAGTCTACATGGATTTGAACCAACGGTTTCAAAGTAACGGTTTCGATTCGATTTTCAATTTCGCGGTTTTTTTGTGTACCCATAGTTGATATAAAAGATTGTAATAGTTGAAATCAAGGAGATAATTGTTGCTTTTTTCTTTTGCACAAGTTTTGTTCCATTAGATTTTCTTGACAAGGTTTTAACAATGTATCATTTTATTATTTTAAATTATTCTATTTTTTTTTTCCTTTGATTGGTGTTTTTCTCCCATCGAGTTTTATCAAACAATATTTTAACAAGGCAGTTATTGTGTAAATAATCATTTAAGGAGGAGTGTTGTAAATAAAATAATTTTTTTGAATGATAATTATACCCCTTATACTCTAATTATAATCTATAAATATGAGACATTGATTCTAAATAAAATAAATAACAAGTCCATTGATTTCTCTATTTTCTTCTCATTTTCTATCTAGCTATAACAATATTTTACTTTTGTAACATGAAAAATTATTTTAAGATTCACAAATTTTAAAATGTATGTATTGTTTGACACTATTTTAGCATAAAATTGTTCTATTTTATTGAATAATTAAATTAATGAAATAAAATATCATAAAATAATTTCTTAAAACTTCAAACCAAACATGCTCTTCAGTTTCTGTTTTGAGAAACAGTTTTTAAAAATGGAAAATCAAATGCATTTTCAACGATCTTAACACAAACCATCAAAGCAGAAAACTGAAAATAAATTCAAAAATGAAAACTGAAAAAAACCAAACAGGTCCTAAATTTCTCACATCTCCAACAACTTAAAATTGAAAAATGTGATCTATTATATTGCTGAATTGCAAAATATATATACAATCACATATGTTCTATATGTGGAATAAAAGAAACTTGTGACTAGAATTACTGCAGTGAAGCTATATACATAGAGAATGGTAAACCAATGTCTAAAACTATAGAGTAATACTATTTAGCATCCCTAGTGTTAAATACTAATATATGTGGCATTTGTATCACTTAAATGTAGTATCACATGATTTATTTTAATTGAACCTATCAATCATGACCACCTAAACTGATGCTATATAGTATTATTCAAATATATATATATATATGCTCCTTAAATAAATGGTCGGCAATTTTTTGTTCTTGATCTATGAAATGAAATGATAAAGAGGAATCCTTTCGATTACGATCAAAGATTTCGAAGGGAATAAGAATACTCTAATAAAGGAATCAATTATAGATATTAAGTAATAAGCCACATTTTTTGTGTCCATGCAATTTGCAGTATAATGAGATGAATGCTTTTTTTTTTTGGATGCTAGTACTCGACCTTGCACTGTAACGTAGGATAAAGGACAAGATCACGAATAGACTTAAAAGTTATAATTTGCAGGGACCAAATATAGATATGTGTGTGTGTATTTTCATTTTAGTCCAGCGGGTGTTGACTCAATGGACGGAAAAGATATCAATATAAGCATATATCCAAAAAATAAAAATAAAAGAAATTACTGAATGAATGTATATGAGAAGAATAAAAATATACTCATATTGCAAAAAAAGTACATAAATGAACTTTTAGACCAAATGATTTTTTTTTTGATATCTAGATATCCTCCTTCAACGACTAATCTTGAGGTCTGCGATCCGACCCCTCATCACACGGATCAGATAAACCGCGGGTTGTGCCCCAAACTGGTCAGGGTCCAAGAGCCCCCTACTGAACTGCTAAAGTGTCGAGTGAGTCAAACTCATGTTGCACCTTGCCTTTCAGGAAAACTCCTGCCTTTCAGGAGAGAGTCTACCTTTCAAGAGCCCTATGAATCGAATCCGCGACTTTTGAACTGTCATCATTGAAGAGCCGCGTTATTTACCAGTTGGGTTGTGCCCCGGGGGGCGACCAAATGATTTTACATGCTATAATGAAAGCACATAATTAATGTCTCAATTGAGAATCATTGTTACCTAATTAAAGAAAATTGCAAAGCGTAGCCTTTGATGCAAAAATGAAATATACATTGCACATGAAGAGGGCATGTTGAACATGCATTATTAGTAAATTAATAAGCACGTGTTGAGTTTCATTATAATCTCTTTAATCCCCTTATAACCGAAAAGAGTAGCGCGTCTTCTAAAATTTGTGGATAATAAGTTGATAGTAGTTGTAAATGTGGTTAAAGTTAAAGTTTGACTTTGATTAAAAATTAGGCAACTCACATGTTTCCCAAACATATGCTAAGTTTGTCCTCCTCTAACAATTATAATTTTTACAAGATGTTGATAGTTGGTTGCAAAATGTGTGCGGAGGTTCTTGTCATTTTTTACCTCACAAGGGATGGGATAGAGTACCTCACGAGCTTGCTTCCTTTTCTCTTCTAGTTCAAGCTTCGATTAGTTGGACATTTTGAATTCCCCATTTAACCTCACCTTTCATTAATGTGAGTTTGGTTAATGATATTTGATGTGACTGTTTTATTTATTTTTCAAATAAAATTTTATGAGGAGACAATTCAACCTTACTAATTTAAAACTATTTTTTGTATACAAATTTATATAGAATTAGAATAATTACTTGAGATATGTGTACATATATATGTCCAGCTGCTACAATAGTTGTAAAAGAGAATCACATGATGAAGAAGTCAACTAAAATTATTCTTCCACATTATCTAATGCATATTTTTCATGTGAAATTCTGTAAGGAATATATCTTAAAAAATCTCACTTTCTTGGTACGTTTTTGAAGTACGGGCATCATGTGTCGACTTAAAGTCTTCTGCTCATTTCTGGCTTTTAAGTTCTTGTATGGTTAGAGGAAATGAGAATATTTTGATGCATATCTTCAACTTTTCATTATTGCTGGCCGTCATACAGTCCATAGTGGAGATTGTACAATTATTCCAATCTCGATTGGAGTTTTCAGCAAAATATGCATGTGGATATAATTGAAGATATTCTCTCCTTTTTCCTTGATATTTTCTCAAAATTAATTATAAGAATTTGAAACACAAACTTCACAAACTATGAGTCTAATTATAAAATAATTTTATTTTAAAATAAAAAATTTTATCGTTCAAAGTTAAAAATAAATAAATTACTTATTTCTAGAGCAAATGTAAGTTTACATTGAATTTTTACTTAACAATAAAGATTTTCTTTTTCTTTAAATCTAAGCATAAAACAAGTAAAGCTTCTTTTTGTTTCCAAATATGTTTAGTCAAAACATCATCAAAACCTTTACGAAAAGTGAGCAAATTAAAAACTTGTTAATTATTTTATTTTTAACTTTATTACTATATGTAAACCTTTTAGGCTTATATAACACATACCATATCTATAAATTATTGAAAACAAAAGTAAATTTTTTTTTTTCTTTTTTTTGAAGTTTAGCCAGACATGGGTACTAGTACTGATTTTCCTTTAGTATTGAGCTAAAACTTTAAATGAGACGTTTCAACATTATATAAAAGAAAAAACTTCTTGAATTAGAGTGATGTAACTGTAAAAATCGTATGTATATTAGCCTTTTAATAAAAACAATAAATCAGACTAGCATGGATCAAAATACGTTGTATAAGCTGTTAAAGGTAAGACAAAATTCCTAGTTGGTCATGACATCAAGAAATGACAAATCCTTATTTTACGAAATAAATGGTAAATTAACTATATATGTTTAATTCGTTATTATTTTATTTCTTAGGGAAAAATAAAATAAAAAATCAGTCACCTTTTTCATATAAATCCTTGATGGAGCCAAAAATATTACAGAATATAATAAAGGTACATAAACATGAAAATAGCCATTGACGAACACCTGAAGCATTTATCACGAAAGATCAAACAAAATCAGGCATAACTCAGGAATTGATCCATTGACATGACCTTTCAGATGATAATATATTCTTTCAGCCTCTTTCCTCTAAATGCAAATAAATTCATTCTAGCCTCTATATATACCTCTATGGAAGTCTAGTTTTTTCAATATCAAACAACTTTAAATCTTACTTTACACAGTTACACCATTTTCTCCAAATTTATACGTCGTTCTTTGAGCAAAAATGGATACCTTAATGCGATTAGTAGCCGAAAATCCTGCAGTTATATTCAGCAAAAGCACTTGCTGTATATCCCATGCAATTAAGATGCTGATACGTAGTTTTGGTGCAAACCCTACTATTTATGAGCTTGATGAACTCTCCAGTGGGGACCAAATGGAGAAGGCGTTATTGGCATTAGGGTGTGACCCAAGTGTACCAGCTGTGTTCATTGGAAAGAAATTTATTGGTGGTTCTAATGAGATCATGAGCCTCAATGTTAAGGGCAAGCTCAAGCCACTTCTCATAAAGGCAAATGCTATATGGATATAGGAACAAGATGAGCATGTTTGGTATGCTGACGCCACTAGATACTTTAACAAGATTAGTACCAAACATGATAGTAGATTACTAGCAATTTTGAGCTCTCTTGTCATGTTTAGACATTTCGAATGTTAATAGCTAGTAATAACTAAATTTTGAGATAATTATAAGCAGTTTTTGTGGTTCTCTTTGTTGTACTACTTACATTGAAGGAATAAAAAACCAAACATTTTATCTTTGAGACTTGTGTACGAGTTTTTCTTTTATTGGTGAACTTATATAGATCATTGGTAACTACACAACTTGTCATGATTTCTCCTTTAGTTGAGTAATGTTTGGTAAAGTTTTTAATTGTGGATTATAAGCTGTGATTTTTACAAAATTTTTTGTATAATATAGTAGTGGTGGATCCTACAAAACATACGAATAAAAAGTATGTTTAACCAAATTGAATTAAAATTTAAACGTACTTCAAACCTTAAGCTTATATGGATACTTTCATTCAACGAGGGTCTCTGATGTTCACGAATCATGAGCGAGTTAACATGTACCCAAGCCTTCCAGCTATGCTCAAGTCATACATATAACGAACTCAAGAATATTTTCCTGATCTCAAGTCCAGCCTTATCCTCGAATTAGCACATTGTTGAGCCAAAAATGACTAACTAATGGAATACTAATTGTGTTAGGTTTTTAGTTGTATTGGCAATTCTTTAGACAAAATGATTATTATAAAAAAATAATTGTTACAAAAGAATTGTAAAAGTCAAGGAATCTTTTGGGGGATTGTATAGATAAATTAGAAGTTTTCGGGTTCGACTATGAAATAAAAAAAAGAGTTGTCGGATTTACGTCAGTCTGTCGCCTAGCTAGCTGATGCTCGAGCGTCCAAAGTAGAATAATCGTCGTCCGCCTGTTGTCCGGCTCTCGTTCGAGGGATGCACCTCTCGCTCGCGTGCCGCTAGTCGGCTCTCGAGTGATGATGTTTTCTTAGAAACCCTAGTTTGCATTTTTCAAGAGTTTTATCTATCATATACTACCTAAACACCTCATATTATAAATACGCAATGCGAGTACCTTTTTTGTGGTGATTGATCATTGTTTTACATCTTTATATCATTATTTTAAGATCCAAGAACACATCCAAATATTTAATTTAACTTATTGATTCTTGAGATTAATCAACCACAAGTTTGGGAAAAAGATCTAATTCATATAATCCAAAACACTCACTTCCTAGATATTATTAGGAATGTATTTTCTCAATAACTTTCAGAAGTTGTTGAAGATTGAGGAAGGATGGACCAGATGTACAGGAAGAATACAAGAACAAGACGTTTTTGGTGTTACATAAGAGATCGACAATTCCAGAAGATTGAGAGCAAGTGTGACTGAAGTACATTCCACAGGTCTTGGAGATTGCAGGAATTAGATCAACGAGTCTAGTAGGTTTTGTAGGCTGAATCATACTATAAATTCTTATTATCTATAGTGGAAACTACTAGTTTGGTCCTAAATGTTTTACCTAGTTAAGAATTTTCTCCATCATAAAATCTTGTGTTATTTTGCTGCTTTAATTATTTATTGTGGCAAATCAACATAGGATAACTTGACTTGATTGACTAAACATTTAGAACAATTAAAAAATGACTTATTGCTTTTAATTAATAAATTTAATTCTGCGTTATTCACATGCTTATACTTTTTAATTGATTTATTCATAATTGCATGCATCTCAGTTTTTTTTGTTTGATTTTACTTTTTTGGTAGGTTGATTTTTTTTTAAAATTAAAAAAATTAAAAAATTGAAAAATAAAAAATAGAGGAGAAATTCTTTACTAAAACATGATATGTGATTTACTCGGACATGTATGTTGTGACCAAATATAAGTTTAATTGATGTGTTGTAGCATATTTTTCATTATTTTGTTTAGGTTGATATTGATTACTAGTATATGTTTCTTCATATACCATATGCACTATACACACTATGATCTTGTGAATAAATGTTGACTGCGTGTGTTAGATTTGAGATGGTCGTCATCTGTTGGTAAGGTGACCTTGAATATGGATTGACCTTAATTTAGTAGATCTAAACTCGAGTATATCCTCTTAAATGAAATAAAAATATTTCATCTTATAATTTTTTTCGAAACCTATTTGACTCGAGTAATTAAGCTCGAGGAGTTTCTCATAATCTGATACCCTATGGTCAACTTACTTGGACTCATCTGTCCAAGACTAGTTACAATGGTCATCTTAGTCGCTTAATGAAATTGAGTTTGCACATAAGATGTGAAAAATTGAAAAGAAAAATATACATTGTGCAAAAATGTATATACGCTTAAAGTAATGGGAGAAAAGAATGATATACATGAAAAAATAAGATGTGAAAAATTGAAAAGAAAAATGATGAGTTCAAAAAGAAAAATATAAATTGTGTAAAAATGTATATATACTCAAAGAAAGGGAGAGGAAAGAATAATATATATGAAAAATAAGCTTTATTTATAGGTCATAATATGCATTATTAGTTTGTCTTTGATTAGTAGAGGAATACATTTATCTAACGGTGATGTTTAGCATGTCATTTACCACAAATTTAAGCTTTGGAGTATTGATCACAAGGAATTAGTGGTACCTAATACAAATGACTCACTTATACAAATGACTCACGCTCGAGCGACAATGTTTTTCGAGAAATTCTAGTTTGCGTGTTTCAAGATTTTTATCTATCATGTACTATCTAAACACATTCTAATATAAAACCCAATGCCCAGTACATTTTTGGTGGTGGTTGATCATTGTTTTATACCCTTATATGATTAAGATTCAAGATCACATCCAAATTAGATTAACCTATTGATTTTTGAGATCAATCAACCACAAATTTGAGAAAAATATTTAATTCATATAATTCAAAACACCAACTTCCTAGATATCATCAGGAAGGTACTTTTTCAATAGCTTTCAGAGGTTGTTGAACATTGAACGAGGTTGGACCAGAAGCACGTGAAGAGAACAAGAACGAGGTGTTCCACATGAGATAGACAATTTTTGAATATTGGAAGTAGGTGTGAGTGAAGTACGTTCTAGCGAGTTTTGGAGATTGTAGGAATTAGATCAACGAGCCTAGTGGGTTTTCTAGGTTGGATCATACTGTAAGTTCTTATTGTCTATAATGGAAATAACTGGCTTGATCCCGAAATTTTTACATAGTTCAGAGTTTTCTCCGTCATCAAATGTTGTGTAATTTACTGCTTTAATTATTTATGTCAATAATTCAACATAGGATAACATGGCTTGATTGACTAAACATCGAGAACAATTAAAAATGACATGTTGCTTTAATGGATAAATTTAATTACGGGTTATTCATCAATTAGATGATTTTAGGGTTGAACCAATAACTTTCAAATTGGCTAATGACGGAAATCAAGTCAAGAATTCACATCCAACATTTGGTTCAATTATAATTAGGGCATTATTAATTAGGACTCATTGCTGAATAAGTCTTGGCTATTTGCAATGTAATCAAATTGAAAAAAATAGTGTTGACTACAAAAAGAGGCTTCCAAGGACCGATTTTTTGTTATTGAAGCCATGATATCCATTGCTAATAGGAACACCGACAACGAATTATCGATCGCAAATCCATTGCTATTTTAAGGGTCGGTGATAGTTACCCACGAATTGTCCATAGATAAAAATCTTATCATTACCAATGGATAATCCGTTGGTAAAATTATTTATCATTACCAAAGGAATATCTGTAGGTAACAATACTTGTTATTACCGATGCATATTCTCGTGGGTAAAAATATTGTCATGTAAAAAAACAAAAGAAAAAAAAAACCTCTTACCAATGGACAATCCGTGGGTGAAAGTGTTTTATCAACTACTTTTCACATACAAAAAATTCGTAGTGAAGCTTAATTTGTTATTTTTTAAAAATAAAAATAGCTAAACATTCATAAAATTTACTAATTAATAATCAATATTGTCAAAATGACTAAATAATCAAAATTATCAAAATGCACTAAAGTTTTAATAGATTAAGTTACTACATCGAAATTTCAAATTCCAAATACCACATGTATACACATCATCATTCTGTGGTCTAGAACTAGAAGAAAATTGAAATATTGGAATTTTTAGTTTCCCTAAGTATGCTTAACACCGTTTCTCGTATATCTATCATGCGATTTTTTCCAACTCGTTTAAAACATATAGTGAGATCGTAAATCTTTTCAATGTTTTCTTGTATTTTATTTTTTGCACTAGACTGCTCTTACTTTTAATTATTCACCTCTTCATCACGTACAAATATTGAATGTCTAGGTGAAGTGGGTGTGCCAAGAACATGTGAAATAGATTTTCGAGGACTAAACTCATAAACACGGCCCTTACATGGACCGTTAACAACATCCATCATTAATTCGGGATCAAACTCAAGCCGATCATCCTCGACTGCACCATACTTGTACTCGATTGAAGTTTTATAAGTATCCATTAGAAAATGAAAATTATTTCTTATTATACTGGCTTTATGAACAAATTATGAAGTATCTAAACTCTAATTGCACTTACTTGAACTCGCTTGGATTTTTTATCAACAAAATCGTGATGTCCGTGATTCTTTTTGTGAACATGGCTGAAGAACTCTAATTGAGACATCGGATGGTACATATTGTTCTCCTTAAAATACACACCAAATTAATCGTAACCAGTTAAAATTATAAATGAACTTTAAAGTACAAAATGTAAATCAAAAGAAAAAATATATATCAATATCTTCGTGATAGTCATGAAAGAGACCGGACTGCAATATGTGCTTCTTTATTTCACCATCCAATCCTTGTCTAAGGCAATTCTCATTGGCAATCTTTGTATTACTTTTCCATTTTTCGGTATTCCAATAATTATAAGACTATCCTAGTGCTCTACCTTTATCCAACGCGGGCCATGTCATCTCCAATCGACAAAATTATCAGATTGGCTTGTACGCTTTGCTTTCTCGCGAGCATCATTCATCATATCTTTATATCTATTATGTGCGATCTTCTTTCATGTGTCATATATATATTAACAGCATGCGTCGTTGAACATACATATTTATCCTTACAAATTAATAAAAAAAAATTAATTAATGAATAGAAAATTTAATAATTATAATAAATAACAATTACCAGAATTGATTCCATAAACCTTCTCTTATGGGTTGTGGCATCGAGCAAAATGTGGGATATGAGCCATCAAAATATGCTTTCATGCAGGTGGTGATGTAAGGAAGTATGAAAGTTTCAGCAAAACTTAAAGTATAATAAGAAAAAATTCAAGAAGTTACACAACCAAATAAGAAGCACAACATCTTTAACCACAAATTGCTATCTTTCAAATCAAAATAAACAAAAAATTAATTAATTAATTAAATTGACACAACTTATAAAATAAAGAGGGCAATTTAAAAGCACATTAGTTGGTCAAATAATCGACATAAGATATTATTCTTATCGGACTGGGGGTGTCAACGAATTGAGCCGAGCCTGCCTGTGCGAAAATTTAATTTTTATTAGTTTTTTAGGTTTGACTCATCACGAGCCGAAAATAGCTCGTGACATGAGCCGGCCCGTGTGGCTCGTCTCAAGCTCGGGCCAACGAGTCGTGAGTTGGGTCGGCTCGGGCTTTTTCGGGACCGAAAGATGGGCTGCTCGAGTCGGCGAGCAAAATTGACACCCCTATATCAGACTGTGATACATGTACATGATAACTTACATAATATTTTACATATATATAATGTGATGAGATATGATTGGGCATAATTTCTTCAACTAAATAAAAAAAAAAAAATTCACCATTCTTTTTTTGACACCTCATCTCTATGTAATGTAATTCTATAATGTACAAATATCATTATTCTTATCCATCGAGTTCACATTTGCATGGATGAGCAAATGAAAAATGAACCCATATTTCTATAAAATCTTCTACATTGGCATTTCTAATTAAAAACACTGCCAATTTCTTACTTCCCAAATCACTACAATATAAAAGAGACAAAAATTTGGCAGCGTGTCGCAATTTCCCATCGTCGTAAGTCTTTTTTTTCCACTGAAGTTTTCACTCATCTCCTCCTCTTCGCACAACCCATTTTCCATTTTCACATGCAATTAACTTCATCCATTCCGCTCTCCATCTTTGTTTGTCTCTCTGCCACTGTCTCCGCCCTGAGTGCTGCCACTACCTCCGTCCCTGAGCCCTTTCTTCTCTCTCTCTCTCTCTTTTATTTGTTTAGTATATTCTTACAGATTGATTGGTGATTTACAGATTTAGTATGGTGATTTGTGAGAGGTTTAATTTTAACATTTGCAGTTTCTACGCATGTGTTTGTATTTTTTATTAGAAACATCGTTTTTTTTATTATAACTCTATGTTCTTAGGGATTTAAATTTTTGAGAGGTTTAATTTTTTGCTTTTAGTTATGAAAACTTTGATTAATTAGGATTAGAGTTGGTGTGTAAAAAAAATGGATCGTGTCTCCGTGTAGCATGGAGGCTTTCTCTGTGGGCGTACGGAGATGTCTCCGTGCCACAGGGAGGTGTCCGTGCGCGCACAGAGACTTGTCCCCATGTGGCATGGAGATTTAGACACCATGTCTCCGTGTGGGAGCCATGTCTCCGTGTGCGCACGGAGACTTGGTGTCTCCATTTTTTTTTCTTCTTCTCACGATGCTAACAATAACATTTTCAATAAAATTTAAACTAACATTTTAGATATTTTTTATTTAGCCTAAAATTGTCAAGAAACAATTAGGAAGGTTGTCGAGAGAAAGGTAAATTTTCACTAAAATTTCAGTTAACATTTTGAGATATATATTCTTTTATTAGCCTAAAATTGTCGAGCAACAATTAGAGAGGTTGTCGAGAAATAAAAGAAATAAGATGAGTAAATTGAAGATGTGTGTGTACACTTTTTTTCCCTTTCTTTTTTTTTTTTTATTTGGATTAGGTCATGACTGTAACTTTGTTGCAATGTGCTAATTGAAAACTATACTGTAATAAGATGTATGTATTTTCAATATGTAAAAATGATAAAGCATAATATCAAACTCTTATCACATT
>CAIGRN010173337.1:0-10753 GCA_903798345.1 Fraxinus anomala
TATATTTCTTGGGTTAATAAAAATTCTCTTTTGTGATCCAATTTCTTGTCACAGTAATCTAAAAATTTCCTTTTGTGATCCGATTTCTAGTCACAATAATTTCAATATGTTCATACTACTCTTTTTGTATTAGAATTGCAGTTAGTAGTATTCGAACATTTGCATATTTGGTTATTGGATGGATGTCAATTTGATTCATATATGTATTTGAAAGTATTTTTATATACGTTAATTTCTGTAAATACTGAAAATATTGAGATTCACAACATATATTTTAATTTTTTTTGAAAAAATTAAACTTCAACTTTACATGTAAATTTTTTGCACATAGGACAGATTTGTAAGCAGTGGTTTTGTTCGTAACCCAATCATCAAATGAACTAAAATGAAATGTGTGCTGTGATTATGTTTCTATCGTAGGTAAAAAATTTTAATCTTATAGTTATAAAAGGACAACAAAAACCTTGTTTAAAGTTGTGAATTTATACAAATTTTATGGTTAAGATTTGTTTATTAAGTCCATGTTTGGTGGAATTAAAATTTTAATTTACGTCAAAGTCAATAATTAATTTTATTCGTACATTTCATGGGACCGACAACTTTTCAACCAAATTTCTTTTTACTTTTACTTTTTATCAAAATCTACTAAAAATCTGATTTTTTTCCCACTCAATAGGGGCTAAGACTAGGACGGGCAATGCTGAAACAATTGCTCGCTGCTGACTTGTTGTGCAGCCTGCTACCCTTACAGCTAATGTAAGGGCTGTTTTCACATACCTTTTAGACCAGGTAAGTTTGTCAGTATTTTTCCCATTTTGAGTGCTTTTCTTCTAGTAGATATTTTCAATAATATTCCACGTGTTGCCTGCCCCAACCTTCTGCTTCTTCAGGTCAGCCTCTATTTAACAGAAGCGCTTGAAAGAGCTCGAGACAGGTTGACTGAGGCTGCAGCTTCAAGGGAACGGTTTGTGCTGGGAACTAGCGTCAGTGGACGAGTTGCTGCTGCAGCTACTTCTGCCGTAATCATCTGTCACTTTCAATTCCTTGTGTATTTAATTAGGGTGTAGTATATCAGCCAAAAAATAGTGCAAGTTGAGTTTCTTAATTTATTATAGTTCTTTCTTAAAAGTGTCCTGCATCAGACTTGATTGGTAATACGTAGGCAGAAGCTGCTGCAGCAGCTGGAGAAAGCAGTTTCAAATCTTTCATGTTTGCTGTACAACAGTGTGGAAGTAGTGTGGCTATTGTTCAGCAAGTATGCCAGTTTGCTTTGAGTTGCATCACCTGGTGTTGTTTATGAGAACTTCTGACAGATTTCACCAGAAATAAACTCCTCTTGCAGTACTTTGCAAACTCAATCTCTCGGCTTTACTACCTGTGTGGCTATTGTTCAGCAGTAGTGTGGCTATTGTTCAGCAAGTATGCCAGTTTGCTTTGAGTTGCATCACCTGGTGTTATTTATGAGAACTTCTGATAGATTTCACCAGAAATAAACTCTTCTCTTGCAGTACTTTGCAAACTCAATCTCGCTTTTACTACCTGTGGATGGTTCCCAATTCTGCTTCCTGTGAAGAAATGGCGACAGCAATGTCCAATGCAGAAAGTGCTGCTTACAAGGGACTTCAACAATGCATTGAAACAGTGATGGCCGAAGTTTGTCATTGAATGAATATTTTTCATTTTTTCTTTATTGGAGTGCCATGTGCAGGATAGGTTTGTAGTTGAAACAGTTATGGCTGAGGTTTGTAATTGAACATTTTTCCAAAGTTTTATCCACCATGGCTATGTGCTATTGGTGGTTGATTGCACCAATTTTCTTGAAATCTGTATGCCTCTCACTTACATAACCTTTTCATTTACTTATATGTTGAAGTACTTAATCCTTGTTCTTGTAAGGTGTGGAGCGAACTTCTAGCAGCTGAACAAAAAGCAACAGATTATCAATCACCTGATGATGGCTTTGCTCCTGATCATCGACCAACAAATGCCTGCACGAGGTATGTGAAGATTCCATCCATGTCCCGTCTACCCATTCCAACCCCCGCCCCAACCAAAAGAAATTAAAAAATGTAGGAGCTTAATGTGGAGATTATCAAACATAAAGAATCAAATAAAAGCATTTCTATATCTGCCGCACATTTTCATGATTTTACTGTGAGCAAACATTTCTAGTTCTGTACTTGAATATGTTCTGCTTTCCTTTCCTCTTCCTTTTTAATTCTTGCCATATCTGATAAATTTTTGTACATATCATACTTCCAAAGTTGACACATCTCTTCCTATAATCAGGGTTGTGGCTTACCTTTCCGGGTTCTTGAAGCTGCTTTCACAGCCCTAGAAGGTCTTAACAAACAAGCAAGCTTTCTTAACCGAACTGGTATAGAAATTTGACACTTATTCTCACTCATCATCTTAGGTTTTTGGCAATATGCGTTGGTTACATACGCTGCACTTAAGGGCTAGTGTGGTTACAGCAAATTTATGATAACTTGTAATTAAGTTCATCGATTTGAATGTCACGCTTCTCATCTTTAGACTTTTCTCCTAGTTTCCGATTTTTCGCTATTATTTTTTAATGAGATTGATGTTTGAATTGGCTTCAAAATCAGGTTTATTCAGCTCAGAGACGACTACAAGAGTGCAAAGCTGGAAGCTAAACTCAGCTCGTTATGGGCTAGTTCTAGTTAATATAGAAATGACCTGCTGAGTCCAGATAAATCTTATTATTCTTTCATTGTTTTTGACATGCTGATGGTTTTTATTTTTTTGGCATTTTCACCTCAAATATGCTTTTCAGATGCCAATACTAAGAAAGTGTGTTTCATAGGCAGCAACAGTTATGATTTTAGATCATCTGTTTTCGTCTCTAGATTCTGTTTTGTCTGAAAAATTTTGTTCTATGAATGTAAATTATTAAATCCTTGGAGGTGCTGATTAAGAAGAATCCTGTCAAACAGACTTCTATTTCGAGGGAGATCTGAAAGCTCATTAAATTTGTTAATTTAGAGAAGAGTTCATATTTTCACATTTATCTTCAACTAGCTTTCCCTTCATAGAAAAGCCTTGTGTTGTGTAGTGTAGTGTAGTGTGTCTTGTGTGCACGAGCCCCTGCATATGGGTGTTTAAATGTAGAAAGGTAAAACTCAAAGCAATCTCCACAAAAGCAAATGGTGCACTGAACAAAACTGCTGCATAAACAATTTCTTGATTCATCAAATCAAAAAGATTAAGCCAGTTGAAGAATCAAATTGAGTTCTATCTCAAACTAGAATAATCTCCCATTACACCCCTTTTTAAAGAAAAGAAGATAAATAAAAAAAGGATGCCTGAAGAGATCCCATCCCACCAAGGAAAGCCTCCTTCCACTGGCAGAAATTCAGACATTTGACGCTTTAACGATACTGCAACAACACAAATGCATGGGAAATTGTCACCACAATGAAGAATGATCGAAATGCAAATAATAACAAATATTTGCTATGAAAAACATCATTTTAAACAAGGTAGCCCAAGTAAATAAATAAGCATATTCATCAGCTTAAAAAGCTTTATAGAGATGAAGATCAGCTGAGAAAACACAAGCACACAATACATATTCTCGAACTGAAAACATAGTTCAAAATCTAAAATATACGGACGAATAATTGATAATATCGTTAAGACAACTCAGGTAATTACCTTGATAAAGCCAATTTCCTTGGCATTGCTCCGGAAGCACTGTCTGCAGCACATGAGCCCATACTTCCTAATTATTCCATGGGGGTTCCCGCATACACGACTGTCATAACATCATATGCATCAAGTAAATATTAAGCTGAGTGCATAAACAGGGACATCAAGTCCAAATAACATACCAAAGTAGGTGCAACAACACTTGTTATAAGTAGTACAACAATGTATTCTAACACCAAATATTTAACATCGAGCTAATACTTGTTGTATAGGAAATTTGGCAGAACTTTGTCTTTATCTTGAAACTACTTCAAACAACGTAAGAACTGATATTAGTCAAAATAGCCTACTTATAAGTACTGAGCATACTCTCATGATATCTGCTAAATGTTCTTGAATTCAACACTAAAGTGTGCATAATTTGTGAATATTTGTTAAGATTTGCATTTTAAACAAGTCTTCAATGTCAGTATAACATGTACCAAAAATAGAGTAAAACCTAGGATCACATGAGAAAATTATTAAGAATTACCAAACGAACTCGACCAGCATTCAATCAATAAATCTAAGATACATAGCCTAAGGCAAATTCCCAGTTATAATTGATATCCTTATTTTACTTGTTGCCCTCCTTGTGGTAGATTCTAACTTCAAATAAGAACTAAAGAACAATTAATCAAAGAATACACGAGATTGCGGGCTAATTAAAAATGAACGCAGACCAAGATTATTAATAGATATATATCCAAATATCATACCAATCTCAAAAAAACGTTATTCCACGGATCAAAGTAAGCAACACATTAAAACTCGCTTAATTCTTGATTATTATATTAGGTACATTCAATTAAATCAAAACGATAAAACATTCTCTCTCAAAAAAAAAAAATCAACGAAAACTTAGACGGGATTACCAGGTGCGGGAACCAGGCCCATAGGTCTTGGGGTGAGAGTTCCAGATGTTAGAGTGCCCCATCTTCCTCCTTCAGCGCAGAAGAAAAGCCGATTGTATGATGAGCAACAGTAATTGCAGAATAAATTTGTGTTTTGTACGAACATCAAAATGATAATATTTATATACGGCAGACCCAAAACCCTAGTTGGTGACTGAGAATTTTTGGATTTAGAGGGGGTAATTTGGACTTTTACGTGCCTATTTCTGCCTTATTGCACCTAAAGCTCTTAAGCTTTGCTCATTATATTTCTAACTTTTTTTTTTAAAGATTCTCATCCTCAAATTTTTTATTAGTTAATGCATTTTTTTTATTTGATAACAGTTTATGTTCAAAAAGTCCGTTGATATATCATAAAATAACTTATTTTTTTATCATATTTTTAAAAAATAAATAAATAAGTGTGAAAAAATATTTTTTTTCCCTTATTTCAAAGCATAAAAATAGAATATTTTGACAAAAATCATCATCAAAGACGAAATGTATTAATTAGTGGAAAGTTGAAGATAAGAATTCGACGAAAATAATTAGAAAAATAATTGCTACAACGAGTAAAGACTGAAGAGCTTAAATACAATTAAAATGTGGTATAGCAAATAAAAAGTGTGAAAAACACGTGTTTGGTGAGGATTAAAATCAAATTTGAAGTATATTAATATTATAACAAAAATTAATGAAATATGCGATCGAAAAGTTATAAATGTATTATTATAATTAATTATTAACATTGACTTAAATTTAAATCTAAATTTATCCTTACCAAATGGGGGCTAAATTTTAATTGTATTAAAAAAAATTTATTTTTATTTATTGTTATATTCATATCATAATTTTTTTTTTTTATCATATGATTATTCTCACTCATTCATTAACTAGCACATCTTTCACAATTGAAGATGTTTCTGTCCAAAAATCTATACGTCAAAAAAACAAAACCTTATTTATTTTTTAAATAAGCAAAAAAGTCATAAATAAAAAAGTAGGACTAAATATTTTGGTGAAAACCAGATCAAAGACAATGTATGTTAATTAACAGAATGTTGAGGATAAAAACACAATGAAGAAAAGTTGAGAGAGAAGTTTGACAATAAATAAAAGTTAAAGGGCCTTCAATAAAATTATAATATGATGCATTTATTAAAGAAAAAACCATGATATGTTCAAATTGAATTCTATTTCGACATTTTTTATTTAAGTGATGAAAAATTGAAAATGATAAATTAAATAATTATTAAGTAGTATAGATTGGATATGCTAGTTACACCAAATAGCTCGACGAACAAAGTGTAATTTTTGTTGTCCAATAACTCAAAATTTGAGGATAATGAAGTCAAGCCACCACAATAGACTAACAATGAGGCTAAGTCATGGCATAAGAAAACTATAGTATCTAGTAAGCACGAAATTAAAAAATGACTACACAAAATTTTACTAAAATCGATATGCTTAATTAGCCTTTTGAATAGACCAATAAGTCGGTGGGGGTGGAAAAGCCTCACTTTATTAATGGATTATTTTGATCACATTTTTCTCTCATCTTTCCTTAGTTTGATCAGAATTTTCCTAACTCGCCCTAATCTAGTCAATCTACGAGACTGACCCTTCAAAAGGCAAAACTCTTATTGCAATTTGGCGACCTATCTCGAACAAGGACTTTTAGTCCAATCATAACGACGAATCTCTTTATATTAGCAATTCTTATCATAGTCAAAAAAACACTTCACATACAAAAACTGCTTATTTGCTACTCTATTATTCGTTAGCTCGAGTTAGTAGACAAACTATATTGCATTGAATTAAACCTATCTTTAAACGTATTGAAAGCATCACAAGAAATATTAACAAAATATTTTTTCCAATTTCAAATTGATAACGGTGAAAGGAATATAAATGTTGGCAAATTTGTAGAAATATTCATTATTAGATACAAGTAAAAGTTTGCAATTTAAGATTGATTATGCAGAAGAGCCCAATCAACAATTAGCTTGTCTATAATACATTTCCTTAAAAGCCATGAGGCTTTCCCATAGGAAATCCCCACCAAAAATAAATAAATAAATAAAATAAAAAGAGTCTTACGCTTATGAGGATGATTGCAACAAATAACACTTTACACCAAAAATATCAATGGAAAACCAATGTTATTAGAGGATGCTACTGGTTTCGACACATTTCTATTAAGAGAAAGCTGAGCTTGTTACTCGAAAACATTCTCTTCTGCAGTGGTTTGCATATCTATTCTGTGATACGTAATTTTCTTAGCTCGCGATTCTCAAGTACTAGGTTCATCCTGTTCCCTTCTCAAAATTTGTCGAAGTCCCTTGTAGATCACATGCACGCAACTCGCACTCCAGCTTGCCCCACCGAGCATCAACCCGTTCACATGGAAATACTAGCTTTCCCAAGCTGTTGAAAAAGAAAAGGAGGAAATAAGTTTTAAACATAATGTAAGACGTTAAGCTTTTCATGTGGCTCGATTCAACCAGGCCAGTTAATTTGGTCAAATTCGACCAAACCACCATTATTTGATAGACAGCTTCATACTAGATAACAAATGAGAATCGGCAATATTTAGAAAATCAGTTGTAGGGTTGATTTAAGAAAACATGTTGATTCCTAGTTTATGATGGTTCCTGACAACTCTTAAAAGTTCAAGACTTATTTTCTAAAATGGTCAAGTCTTTTTAGTGTAAAAAAAAAAAGTAGATTATAATTTCATGTTTGGCAGAAAAGAAGCTTAAAAATATTTTTTACATCTTTTGAGCTAAGCCATACATGCTCTCGGAACAAGTCTGGTTTCTCCAGTTCAAAAAATAGAGAAATTTAAAATGTTTCATGAAACTGGAACCTGAAATGTATTTGTTTCTCTTCTCATGTTAACAATAAACTATAAAATATTTCAATTTTTTTTAGACGAAGACAAACAAGGGTTTGGGAATAAATGAGTCTACAAAAACTTTGTTATCATTAACCAAATTAAGAGTAGTTGAACGTTGTTTTATGGAGTTTTCAAAAAGAGACTAAAGTGATAAACGGAATGCAAGAGTGATTAACCATCTTTATTTATATGAAGCAAGCAAGTTTAAATAACCACATTAGTTACCTTCTGTTAACTACATTGTGCGCGTGACATAACCACTGTGAAAATTCTTCATGAGATCCAGCCTGTACGGGATTGGCTCTGTGAACAAATTAAAAAGTAAATAAATGTTCATTTCTTGGAAAATTATCGCGATAGGCATTTGGTTGTCATGTGAAAATAAATTGACTCCACTTAGTTCTTCTTCTTCACCAAGCACAGAATAAGGCCATCTTAAAGGGTTAAGATGCTGACAAAAAATCCCAGGACTCATATCTCTAGAAAATAGTAATGCCACCTACAACGGCTGCATCAACTATTAATGTGACTTCCCACCAAAATTTTTGAAAAATATAAAGAGCTATTTCATGAAGTATGCTAGAAATTGAAGGAAATCATTTAGTAACAAGAAAAGTGAGACTTTATGCCTTGTCCATGTACAGGAACTTCTGTAGTAGACAGAAAATCTATCACTGGGTTTCATATAAAAGTTAAAACATTATAGTTTACGGCAGCTATAAGGAGATGCCTAATGAGAGGATCCAAGAGGGCAAGTGGGAACCATCTAGCCATGTTAAAATTTCCAGAGACATCCGATGTCTAGGTAGGAGCATCTTATGCACCCAGATTTTGCTCCAGAAAGCGAGGTTCCTTATCATTTTTGGAAGAATGGGGCGGGGAAGAGAGAGAGATCTTTAAAAATAAATAGATCATCACAAAAACATCCAAGTATTATCACTATTGTCAGTTGTCATTAAAATGTGCCTTTAAATCTTGTGTAGAGTTTTAAGTATTAGCTAAGTCGAAAGAATTATTTAATGAGCACTAGAGACAGCAGAAAGCAAGCTCCAGAAATGGTACATAGTCTATGTATTTAAAAGGCTACTAAAATCTCAAAAAAGTTTCAATCCTAATTTTGAGAATGAATGCTCTAGAGGGAGTAAGGGGGTAGTGCTTTTAAAGAAAAGAGTATATACCTGAGAACTTCTTTGAAGTGATCTGCACATTCCTTACAAGGGTACATTCGAGATAATATTGCCATCTGCATAACAATTGTAAAGCTGTTAGATGGTATTTCATCTGATGAATGCATTGATTTTCTCATCACCTAAATCCTGCTACAGCGGCAATCTCAAAATGAGATATTTTTCTTTGGCATTGACAGAAAACTCATATGTAGACTGATTAAGTCCAAGTAGAAAACAAAAGATGTATGCATTTCGTGGCATATAAATAAGTCAAATAGGAACAATCACTTAAAACAAAGTATCCCTGATAAAATGAAAAAATAATCCTCAAATCCAAGATTAGGAGACAATGAAAGCAGTTTCTTGACCAAGCTTCCTTGCTAAAGTTGGGTTTAGTCAGTGCAAATTGTGCAATAACAGAATACCAATCTTATGGTTGGTGAAAGACAGCAGAAATAAGTAATCATTTAGATTTTAAATTCAAAACAAAACATGCATCGTAGCTTTACTTCTCAATTGATTAAGAAATCTTGATAAGACATTATGTATACTGTCAGGGAAAAACAGACATTATATTGTACAGAAACACGCAGAGAGACACCAAGACAGTGAAAAATAACTATACCAGCTCTTTTACATCCTTTTTTTGCTGTCTAGTTGGCTTGTCTGGATACTGGGAGAAAAGAACTAGGAAAATTCAGCAGGCTAAATAACTGTATCTCAAAAGAAAAAAAAAAGGAGCGCAATGTATTAAAAATGAAACAGTAAGGTATTAGAAAGATGACTATATATGTTTAGCTCAAATTATTAAGAAGTACCATGATTTAAAAAAATAAAAGAATCGGCAAATCCATGGGAGAAATGAATAAGAGCAGACCTGAGCAGCAAGAGTGTGAAGAAAAGTCCAGGTGGCTCTTCCAAGTTCTTCTTTAGTCATTGGACCAGAAGATTTTCCCTGAATAATGAGCAAGAGTAGATCGCTAAAATCTGTGTCCCCATAACTTAATTATGGTGCTTCTGTCTTCAATTTAACAGAACTAGCATGAATAATGAATACACAGGCAAAGGAAATCCTCATTACATAACTGTGATAGTAGCCACAAAATTACTAGATGGGATTCTATTACGATCAAATCAGGCTCAAATTCATGTGTTAAATAACTGGCTTCAGAAACATTTAATTTCCTAGAAAGGAATTAGAAATTCTACGTTGAAGTTTACAAATAGATGCATTTCATATTTCTTCTTGGTAATTTTAAGCTGATTTTCGAGCATACATAAAGATATCATTCGAGTAAATCAGAAGAAAAAGGAAGCGCAGTAAAATGCAGTCAGTTCAAGACTCATATGAAGGATATGCAGTTGGGACTTTCATCAAACAGTTATTGTGCAAGCAGTAGCCCACTGTGCTAGAATAGTGAAGCAACTAAACCCATATTTACATTGAAGAAGATAACTAACTTTTCACGAAAACTGTAAAAAGGGACTACCTTTTTGAGAATTCCAGCAGGTTGGAGAAGATGAGAATCGGTGGTCGAGTTTTGGGAGATATATAGTGAAGAGTGGTCATTTTTGTTGAGCAAAGTTGAAGGTTGACTGGGGCGGAGAATGAACTGAGAAAGATGAGTTTGAACACACTCTGAGACTTTGCCAAACGCTTGGAAGAGATGCTGCAGTGGGTTTTCAGCCATTGTTGACAGATGAGAAGCTAGTTTTACTACGCGCTGCACACACTCGTGTAAATATTTTTGATAATTGGGACTAATTGTTCATATTGAAATTGATCAATGTCTAAAGTTCTCCTGCCATGTCAAAGGTGTGAAAAGTTTTTTATGTTATTCGAGGACATTAGATCAGGTTTGTCGTTCCAATTATATACAAATTGTCACTTATAGTTTTGATTTTAATACTTGGACCCTATATCCATTAAATATTGTAGACGTCTCTTCAATTTATTTGCTCTGAGTTAAACCCTCGTAAAAAATAAAGAAATATTTTGAATTTATGTATAATATTATTTTATTAAAAATATGTGATTGAAAAATAAGATATAAAAAATGTATTTTGAAAAAAATTGAAAT
>CAIGRN010173339.1:0-24702 GCA_903798345.1 Fraxinus anomala
ATTGATAAATATATAGTTGAAAAATTAATAAAAATTGTGGATCTCATCAAATATGTGATTACAAATGAAGTAGAAGAAAAATTAGTTTTAGAAAATGGGTGAAAAAATAATTTATTTGGTTAACTTTTATAATAATAACATTAACATATGTTTGATGCATGTTTTTTAAAATTTATTTTTCATTAAACTCATTTCAACCATACAATTTCATACCCATAACTTTTAAAAAATTTTAACCCAATATTCTCCCAAAAAATCGTTTTCATAAAATTTATTCTCAAAAAATCTATAACAAATGACCTTTAGTTTCATCAAGGACTGATCTCTACTCATAGTGGGCAGGAGATATCCTGCCTATCAATGAGGTGGCAAGCCGTTTTAGACCCCACTGTTGAAGTGGCAAGATCACATTTTGCCACCTCATCGGTGGATAAGATCTCTTCGACCCATCATGAGTAGGATATCAATCTTCTTAGTGTCATATCAAACAAATAATTAAAGTTCTAAGTAGTTACCTCCTTATATTAATGTAATAATTTTAAGACGATTTTTGCAATGAACTTCTAGAGACTAACATTTGCATCTCATAATTCATCTATTTCTTAGTGAATTATGAAGATACAAATATAATTTTATTGAAATTTTTGCAATAACCTAGCGATGTTCCTCTATCACTACTTCACATATCTGAAACTAGATAAATAATTGATCTTCACCTAATAGAGGTGATAGGAGTGTCACTCTTTAACTTCACTCGATCAGGATTGTAATAGATAAAGGATTTCAAAATATTTATTCACCTCGTCTCATCTAGTCTCGTCTCACATGGTCTAACTACGAATCCTACGCATCCCTCGTATATGTCACCAATGCACCATATGGTATCTATGGTCCATATTACAACACTTACTGCTAATGCACCTATTAAAGTGATAACACAACAAGTGTCAAATCTCACAATAACAAATCCAAATACTATGAATGCAACAGGTTACGCACAATAACATGATCACTCTTAAATTCATACAAATGTACACACCAAACATAATGTAACATAAACAATGCACCAGAATCAAGTAATAATTCATGCAAATGGAATTTCACAAACATACAAATGCAGTAGTAACCACGGGATCATAACTACACCCAGTGGCAAAGTTAGTTTCACATCTCACCTTTTCTTTTTGTTTACTTTTCTTTTTAGGACAATATCTTATAAAATATCCAGACTTATCATTGTTGTAGTATCGCTTACCATTCGTTCTCAACTTAGATATACCCCAACTTCTACCATTCTTTTCACCATCCTCATTACTCGAGTCACTACTGTCTTGATTTCCTTCATGATTCTTTTGCTTAAGTTGTGTTCTACCCCTTATCATGTGAATCTCACCATTTTTTATCATATTTTTTATCTTTAATTTTCATCACCTTACTCTTACGGGAATTTATGATAATCTCAGGTGTTAAAATATTCATATCATATTTAATTGCATTTTTTATATCTTTATAAGTGTCGACGTAGAATTAACCAAAGTTGTGGCCATAAATGTTTCAAACATCGTTTCATCACAATTAATAATGTCTTGTACAAGTTTGTTAAACACGTCTAGATTGTTATCGGGATTCTTTGAGTGATCCATTTTAAAACTGAAAAATCTCTCAAGAGTACACTTGTGCAAATACAAGTCCTTCAACTTTTTCAAAGTTCTTTTGTGATTTTAAGTTTACCAACTTCTCTCAAAACAACATTTGACAAGGGTAAAATGATTGGAGTCAAGTAAGCTCATCAGATTCTTCTTTTTGTTTTTACAACAAATCAACAAAAAAAAATTGTCATATGCAGCTTTTGAATTTTTTTTGTTGGGCTAAAATCCTTATCATTTTTTGTTGCTAAATAGAGAAATCTCTTTTTCCATTGAAAATCCCCAAATCAAAACGTGTTATCATTTTTTCTTAAACAAACAATGACCACAATCAAAGTAGAGGCACGGATCACACAGAATAGGCAATCAATTTTTTCTATTTTCACAATATACACCATGTTCTAGATTTTCTAGGTTTCATACGATTCGCAATCTCAAATCAAGGAATAATCAAATGGAAAAGTTTAGGAATTCTAACAAAATAATCAATGCAACAAAGCCGTATGCCAACAAATACAATTTATCACTCAATGCAAGTCTCACAGAGTGACTCGCTCTTATCACAAAATCAATGAACAACTTTTAACAATCAAACTTTACAGATTTTAAGCACTTCAGACAACCCACACGATGGCTTGCCAGTAAGAAAATTTAGAAGTGATAAGCCAATTTACTGAACAGACCAATCTTCGATCAGTAAATGAGGAGAGATATAAATTTTACAACTTTAGGATCACTACTATTTACTCTAAAGCTTTCAACAACTACATCGACACAATCAACCAAAGCTCGAAACCCGAACAGTCAAAGCTAAAATAGTCTAGAATCGTCGTAGTACTCGAAACAGAAAAAGGACATCACCATGTCTGCATAGCCTCAAGGAGAATCTGTCTTCAGACAACTTCACCGAAAAACTTGTCACGCTCCATCATGCGCGGAATCAGCCTCTTTACGTGTGCTTTGCTCTATAGTGTTTGGTGGTCCATGCGCCGATCGTTCATCTTTGCCTCAATGTTATGAGTTGGAATATGCCTTCGATTTCTCCACCTAAATGTAGATTGGTCGGAAAATGTATTTACAGGTTCTAATTTATTGTTTCTTATGGTTTTTCACTGATATTTGCACCACACTTCGCTTTGATACCAATTTATGATTATATTACTAGTCAATATTAAATAACTTCGTCGGGCAAAAGATAGAATCTACACAGATCGTTGATGACTAAGCATCTTCTTCAGTGGTGAACTATTCGTCGTTCAGCGATGAATAACCATCGTCAGCTCAGATATTAGAGAGAGAGAGAGAGAGAAAGGAGGAGGAGAGAAGCATAGCGATTGTTGAAGAACATCAACAACTGAGTAGCGTTGGTGTAATTTAAATCTATTTTTTAAAATTGGAATTGAAAACAGTTACCGTTGTAATTTACAGAGTACTCACCACCAGTTCGGAGAATTCAATGACATGTCACCAGTTATCTTGAATTTACATTTATCTGTTGCCTTTGATATTGTTCCAATGGCGTGTGACCAATTCCTTTGGATATATGATCTATAGACATTGATATGTTACCAATGAATGGTGACTTTTAACCAATTAATATTGATCCTTGAACTGTAACAAGTGGCCTATGAACATCTGTGACATATACAAAATGATTAGTAATTTGTGAATGGTGAATGGTGACTTGTGACCTATGAACTATGACATGTGAACTATAGCATGTGAATGGTAACTTGTATTTTTTTTTAATTGTCAAATCATGTATTGAAACGTGTTCCATCTGTCATTGAGCCTGTCAATATAGTATAACTCTTTTTGCAGAAAGTTCATGGGATTTAGAGCTTCGGGATAAAGATCAATTAATGCTAAAGAGTGAAGAAGGATGTTGCTAAGATCACCCTATACGTCAGCTTTCAAGAGAAAAAAATACAATTAAATTACTTGATCGCTATTATATATAAATATATTGTAAGCAAGCAAAGTATAAACAAGCACTTCACACCTACTACAATCAATGTCGATTACTTGATAAAATTACAAAAATAAAATAAAAAATTTGTTATTATATTAATTTATTAAATGTTGCTTCTTGGCGAACAAGTTATATGCTCCCTTTGCATATATAGCCATAGATTGGTCCTCAATTATTTGAGATTATAATTTTTTAAATAGTATTTTTTTTAAAATGTATGGTTAAAAAAAGAGATTTTTTTGAATTTTTGTATAATATTATTTTATTGGATAATGTATGATTGATAAAAAGAGAGAGAGAAATAAATTATAATTAATGTGGGCCAAAGGGGGGCATTATAAGAGCTCAACCTGCAGAATGAAAATATAGGGTGAAATTCAAGGTGTAAAATGGCGGAAGTGAAACTATTTGGTACGTGGTTTAGCCCATTTAGCCGGAGAATTGAGATTGCGTTGAAACTTAAAGGCGTCAGATATGAATTCATAGAAGAAGACTTGAACAAAAAGTCACCGTTGCTGCTGAAGTACAACCCAGTTTACAAGAAAATTCCCGTGCTACTCCACAATGGCAAGCCAATTTGTGAGTCTTTGGTGATACTTGAATACATTGATGAAACATGGGAAGGCCCTTCCATTTGGCCAAGAGATCCTTATGAAAGAGCCACCGCGCGCTTCTGGGCTAAGTTCTTTGATGAGAAGGTATGTTTGTTGTCTAAACGCATGAGTCGTTAAATATGAGATACATTTAAACCTCCATCGTTTAAAATTTTAAGCTATTACAAAGGAGACACTCTCTTTTAAACTAGCACTTTTTTATGTCACGATATCTTGCACGTATTAAAATTTGAAGTTCTATTTTAAAAAGTCAACATTACTTAGGGGAGTTGTTCAATCTCTAATGTTAATTTATATTTCGATAATTAGTCGATTTATCACTTAGCCCATGTTTGACACCCATTAAAACAACTCTTTTTTTTTCTCAAACTTATTTTCAACTACACATTCTCACAATAAAACCCTTGTTTAGGCTCCATCTTAATGAAAATTTGGGAGAATATGAGTTTCGGAATAGTAATTTGTTTAGAGAATGTGTAGTTAAAAAATAAGAAAAATATTTTGATTTATGTGTAATATTATTTTATATGGGATTGTGTGGTTAAAAATAAGTTTTGAAAAAATTGTAACCAAACATAGGCAAAATATTTTTGCACGTACACTGAAATTTTTTTCCTACATTTTTAATTATACATTCTCCAAAAAATCACTATTTCAAAATTCATTTTTCCCATAAAACTCATTTTAATGATGGTTAAATAGGGGCTTGATATGCTCCCAACAAGATGGTGGCTTACTTGAGAAGTCAATTTTGAATTCCATGTACTTATTTTTTTAATTTTAATCTAATCAAATTTCTCATTTAAGATTAATGAGCTATAATATGATATTAAGACTTTGAATTCTATCTTAAAATGTTGATTTTATTAAGAAATGTAGTTTAAATCTTTATATAGTGATTTATATTTCGATAATTACTAACAATATATGTGTGTATCACCTGCTCATCCAATAAAAAAAATCCTTTACTTAGTGTGTGCCTGCAATGTGGAAAGTATGTTGGAGCAAAGGAGAGGAGCAAAAGAAGCTCAAGGAAGAATGTACTCAACTCCTGAAAATTCTTGAGAGTACACTTTCGGGCAAGAAGTTCTTTGGGCCGGGTGAGACTATTGGAATGGTCGATGTCACTGGCAATTTCGTGGCATATTGGTTTGGAATTCTCCAAGAATTGGCAGGACTGCAAGTATTCACAAAAGAGAAATTTCCCAATGTAGGTGAATGGGTTGATGAATTCCATAATTGCAGTATTATAAAGGAAAATCTACCTCCCAAAGATAAGTTAGCTGCGCATTTTCAAGCCCGTTTCCGAGCTGTTGCTGCTTCCAAATGAAAACTAAGTTGCTGATTACTCGTGTTTTGCTATTGAATAAGAAATTCAGTAAATCTGTAATAAATAAGAGTATGAATCTTAAATGTTCTGTCGCTAGTTTATGTTTGAATGTAAAAAGAATTAGTGTCTCGTGTGATAGCTAGCTATGCATATAAATATTTTTATGATTACGCGTTTGATAATTCAACTCAAAGTATCAATACTAACCCACATGCTACAATATTGTATATTCGATTGAGTAAATGTTAAGAAAACGGGACTTTCGAAATACTCAACTTAGTACACATTGACGCTTGAGAATTGACGTATGTATTCTTTATTCATGTCCGAGTCTCAATTAAAAAAAGTGGGTCCTACCTATAAAACTATATATTGTAGGTAAAATTAGCTGTTTTATTAATGTTAGTGCCAATGGCTTGTGTTTTTATAAAAAGTAGAAACAATAGCTGGGATTTAGTCTAACCAACCTTTCATCACATGAATCTTATCTAACCTAATACTGTCATATGTAACCTAAAATAAGAAATAATAATAAAATTATATATAAATAGAATTTGAATTATTATCCTTATAAAAACACAAGTGGTCTCTTATGGTCAAATCATGTGATGGAAACTTTAAATTTATTCCATGCCATGCCATGCCATTATCCTCAATAATTAAAGACTTCCCTCCATTTTTTATTGAATTTCAAACAGCAATTTTATATCAAATCAATGCTGAAAATGAAGAAGATTGCAGAGATCACCCCTATGAATGGTAGTTAAATAGAGTTGGAAATTGCCAATGAATGGTAGTTAAATAAAAGGGTTTTAGCATCGAAATTCAACTTCCTATTCCCTACTTAAGGCTTCTATTTTGGAAATTCATGGCAAGTCATAGAGCAATTTGTAGCACATAGGCTTTACAAACCAACGTAATTTGGCTTTACACCACAATTCACATCACATCAAAGGCGTCAAAGGACAAGAACAAACAGCAAATGTAAAAAACAATTAGCAAGCATGAAGATAATTCTTTCCAAAAAATTTCGGGCGACTCCAATTTTGTGGTTAGATAAAGCTCCTACAGTTTCACCAAAAACAAGTTAACAACCTATGCAACCATCCCAAGTCCAACCACATTATTCACACACAAAAGTAACAAAACCCTCACATAATTTAGGCATTAATAGATCACAAATTCACAGCAAGTGCATGCCCAAATACTAATGCGGCTTTCGTTATACTCTTCTCACTGAAAAGCGCAATGTAACCGAAACATTAGAATGTATAGATATTATTAGTGAAAATACTTGTGGTGGTCTTCGACAACCATTTAAACGTCAATGTCCCAGAGGAAATGAGGAGCAACAGGTAACATCGAATCAACATAGAAATTTTTAAATCTCTTGAGAATTCTAGGGTAAGATTTTTTAAGGTTATAGAGCAATTTCTTTGCAAGTACAGTTTTAATGGAATTTTGACTTGGGCTCAAAACTAAAACAAAACATTTACTTGAGAGATTGGTGGGATGGCTAAGTGCTCTTGGACTGATGGGCTAAATTTTCATTTTCATTTTTATTTTTCTTTTTGGGCAATTATTTTGGATATGGGCTTGGGCAGCCCTGGACTACAGCCTAGTGCTGCCACCCCCCATATCCGGCCCAGAAAATGACAATACAAACCAACATAACAAAAGGATAGTATCATCAATAAAACACTCCATCATCACATAAAGTAGAAGCAATGGATAGTTCTTTTTTTTTCAGATCGATAAATATAAATTACTATAGATTAAAATCTCATGTACGAATACTCCGGGCATAACATCAATCATGTAGGACATACAACTATTCCAAACATACCCGAACAAATAAAAGAAAAAAGATGTAAAAACGATATGGACTAGTGACAATGGCTAACGACTCCCAATGAATTATAACATTTGGATACAAAAAGAATATAAATTTGTATACGTATGTTTTAATTCGTCTTATAATACACTCAACTTATGGTTTTAGATTCTCGAAAATTCTCCTATTCCGTACCATCCATATGTGATAAACGGTAGTAGCAAGTGCAATTCTTTTGACTTTACTTTGCCAAGTCGTTCCCCGGGCTTCTTTTTTAATGAATTTCAATAAGCTTGATAAAGTAGACATCTTACGTGTGATGGTCAGCCAACCTCTTATATGTCCCCAAACTGAGTTGCTGAACGGACGGGAAAAAAATAAGTGTTGTGCAGTTTCTTCCATCTCTCTGCAAAAAATGCAATTCCTGTCCAATTCCATGTATTGTAGCTTATCTTTAGTTAGTAATATGGACTAAACTCCTAAAAAGCATGTTTCAGGGTGATGGAGGAGTTCCAAAATGTGGATGCCCAAACTGCCTTGGTACCCTTAGGCCTGAAAAATCCATAAGTTGCGTTGATGCTGAATTTGTCCGCCACGGTCCACTCAATCAGCCTGGCAATACTAGCCTGAATGCACTGTTTAGGTCCTATGATGATGTCCTTAATTTCCAATGCTTTTTTAAGTAGGAGAGAGTTATCTTTTTTTACCATGCATTCCCAAATGTTCGTCCCACGAAGATGCACTTGATTGACCCATTGAATCCAAAGGGTATCAGTTTTATTATGGATGTTCCAAAGTGTTTTCGAGAGTATCGCAACATTCCAACTTTTAATATCTCTAAATACAAGCCCTCCCTCTTGTTTTGGTAAGCAAATATTGTTCCAAGCCACCAATGAATTTTTGCATCCCCATAGGAAAATTTCAACAGAGACTAATGACTTTGAAGGCAATCGTAGTCGAAATATGAAATATGGATAATAAAAAACATTCCACGCCTTGAAAAACGGCTCTCACAAGCTCCGCTCTCCCCGCATATGACAACGAAACTCTCGACCATGCACCAATATAAGAGCTAACTTTCAATATCACCGCCGCAAGTGGAATACCCGAGTAACGAAATGGCATGGCGCCCTTTGGAATATTTGTTAATGCAAGAATATTGTCAATATTCATTTTAAGTCCTGACATATCACCAAAGCTAGTTAAGCAATTCATCAAGATACCAATCAATGTAACATCCCTCTAGCAAATAGTATCAAGTCATCCGCAAATGCCAAATGCATAATCCTTAGAGGTGCATATTTAAGATGGAAATTGAATTCACTATTCTCGGTTGCTCTCTTCACCATTCGAGAAAAGTATTCAAGACACAACACAAAAGAGATTGTTGGATACAATTTTTTATTTTTCTTGAACTCGAAGAAATGTAGAGCTTTTACAGCGCGATTACTTGTTTCATTGAAATATTAAATCAGCAAAAGACTTAAAATATATACTACATATATTCTTTTTTTGCAGAGGGCTGAAGATGTAAAAATATTTTTGCAAGCTTTAAGTATTAAAAGGAATTCTATTAAGGAGAATTTGACAAATTGCGAGATTTAAAATTTAAAGTAAAACAGGAACTCAGCTAATTACAAACTTGAGACATATATGACCGATAACATCAAAGTGAAATTAATTTATACAAAAACAAACCATTCACACATTTGTGTAACAATGAAAAAAATATATCGTAAGAATTCTAGGTTTGATTTTTGAAACTGAAGTAGTACGCTAGTACTTGTGCAAAGCATTTTTTTTTTTTTTTTTTTTTAAATTTGTGAATGTGTAGTAAAAACTAAAAAGTAAGAAAATATTATGAAAAAACTTTAAAAATAACTTTCTAGAGAATAATTAATTAAAAATAAATATGAAAAATAATTGAGGCTCAAAGAATCAAAATCAAATAGGGCTAAAAATCATCACCAACTCTGAGGGGCCGGTGGCTAGGGGTCCAGGATTTAGTCTAACGAAATTGGGATACCTGGATATCAAAAAAAAAAAAAAAATCACCACCAACTTTTCAAATATTTTAATCCCTAGGTAACTTGTGGTGTGTGTACTAAACTTTAGTTTGTCAAAATTCTTTTTCTGGTCGTTAGGATTGGTTCAACAGTTTTATCTCAAAATTAATTGGTGATCAGTGAGTACAAATTAAATATTTTTTGACATTTGACCATCATCATTTTAGTGATCTAATTTTGCAATTCAGAAAGCATATATAAATTTAGATAGTAAAAAAATTTAAGTTGTTCAAGAAACTCTTTATATTTAATATTTAATTTTATCTACTTTCAAAAAATATTTTTTTTACTAGTTTCCTTCCAAATTATTACATTAATTTTTTATATTGAAAATTGAAATCTTCGAATTCATTTAATCATAGAGAGAGCCAACACATTCTCTATTTTAAAGCATCTTGAAAGACTTTTTAAATACAAAATGCTCTTAAAGTCAATACTTAAAAATGAGTTTTAAGAAACTATATATTTTAAAAGTGGGTTTGATTCTTCAGAGTTAGAGATTCAAACTTACTCTCTATTTTTAATGTACAATGCATTTAATAAATCATGTATTTCGATACTCAACTTCTTAAACTATTCAAATCACATTTAAACTGATTGGTCGATTATCATTAAAAAAAATTGTCTTAAATAAAATATAAAGAGAAATCAATAAATGCTGCTTGAGAAAACCAATATGAAGAGCTAAAGTAGAGATTTTGTTGGAGTGTATAAAAATTTTGACTACTTAAATAAAGAATCTCTTCGAGATGCTATTAAAATGTTAATTTAAAAAATCTTTTGAAACATAATTTTAGAGATTAACTTTTTAAATAGAGAACGTCTTATATTTAAAAAACCTCTTGGAGATACTCTAATATTAATCTCTTGGAGATACTCTAATATTAGTACTATTTAATGTATTTTTTAATTGATAAATATGGACCTAGCCATTAATATTTAAGTAAAAAATAATATTTTTTTATCACTTCATTCAAAATAGAATAATGCTAGCATCAATTGTGTAGAATACCAGTTTAGGTTTAAGCATATCATTGGTTCTATTAAATGAACCATAATTTTTTGTATTTAATTGAATCTTTAATTTAATGTCACTAGTATTATCACCTAAATTGATGCTAAATAGCCGTCAATATACTCATTTTTTAGAGTAATTCACCTTCTCGAAAGCAGCATACAACTTTCTGTTGTATTCAAGTGTGCTTGTTTTTCCTTTCTCTCTTACTCTGCGAGTCTTTGTGAAATAACTCTGATAAGAAGAAAAAACAAAAAAAAGGAAAACATTAAGAGATCCCGCCAACCCAACCCTAGACACTCTAAGATAAAATAATAAATAAATAACTATACACTTGCATGCCAATGGGGGGAAAACGATGGTCAAACTTTTCTCCATGGATTCTAAAAAAAATTAAAATCTCTCTATCTCTATCTCCTAAAAATCGACTACTTATTAATTCCCCCAAAACCTCTTCCGCTAATCAAGGCGACACGTTTCCTAGTATTTTACACTTTATGTCGTGCAAAACGGCCTAATCCTTTATTAATTAAAATTGATATTCATTAGTAACAGCAATTAACAAAACATCTTTTAATTGCAATCAAGCTTGAATTGTACACCCACATTAGGGACGAGAAACTTGGCCCTTGTTTGTCGAAGATCGAACCATTTGAAGAAGTTAATTCATCAAGCTTCGCTTTCTAATAGCTACACGTAATTAGTTTTTCCGTAATATCTATAAATTTCAAGGGAACTAGAAAAATAATAATAAATGAAAAAGGAGCACGTGGAACGCACTTAAGAATTCAGATTATGAAGCATGAAATAATTATCATATGTTATATGTTATTCTTGATGGTGAATATTTTGTCATGTGCATGTCCCCTCGACCACAAATCGAATTCGAGAGACAAATGAAAGTCAAAAAATAATAGTAAAAAGTGTTTTCCTCGATCAAAAGTTGTACATATTATATAAGAGAAGGGGGGATGGGTAATAAAAAATTCAAAATTGTACTACCAACTAATTTTCACAATCATTGGACATCATCATGTTCATGATTATATGGAAGACTACAGATTTACGCATGGGAAAATTACACGATTAGTCCTCAACTTATGGAATCATCAGCAAATTGGTCCTTCAACTTTACTGTGGATTATACAATTAGCCAATATATAAGCCCCTTGTTTGAGCCCTATTATTTAAAACTCATTTTTTCTAGTACATTTTTTCAATAAACTAAAGGCTAGTTTGACATGACTAATGGCTTTTGAAAAAAGTCAATGGGAGTTTTTTTTTTTTTTTTAATTGAAAAGCTGATTTTGGACCCATTTAACTAAGAGAAAATTACCCAAAATCTTAGTTTTCAAGTTTACAATTCAAAAATAAAAGGATAAAGTTTAAAATTCAAAAAGCAGGTAGTAATTATCTATTTTAAATTAATAAAAATACATTTATTATATTATCTAAATATTCATCAGATTTAATCTAGACCGTCCACGTATCCCATTCTATGTACTTATCTATGTCATTCAACCCATGTCTCTCTCTCTCTCTCTCTCTACACCAGCATTCATGTCTCTGTCTTTCTCTACTATTTTCAACCGCACAACTCCAAATCGTCGGCATTATCATTGGATATTCATGTGAAATAGCCATATTACATTTTAGTTTCAACCATTGTAGTATTTAAAATGGTTAGAACTCGTAGTGTTGATGCGAATATAAAGGAGAAGGATAAAGGAAAGAGGAAAAAAGATGTCGGAGGTTCTTCTTCAACAAAGAGAGTCAAAATGTTGGCCTTTGGCGGGAAATCCATGAAGAAGTGAAATTTGATTTTGTGACCTGATTTGGGTATTTTGTGACCGAAATATATTTTGTGACCTATTTTGGGTATTTTGTAATTTGAAGGGTTTGTGATTTATTTGGTGTACCGTTTGATCGAATACTATTTACCTAAACATGTTTTCTAAAGTATGCTGGATCGAATTAGAATAGCTGCATCATCATGTTTTAAAATATTATTGTGTTGCTAATTATTCTGGAATGTAAATGGCGGTTGATTCCGTCTTGTGACATGTTAATATACTCAGAGTGGATAAAAATATTAAAGCACATGACACAAATGTAGAACTGATAACTGTACTAATATGTGTTTGTGACTATCTAATGTTATTTGTTATGTTTTGGAGAATTTTTTGTGACCAAATGTTTATTTGTTGAAGGTCACGGTAACATATCTGACATTACGATTGTGCAGGACTGGATTTATTTAATTAAACCAATGAATTGGTTATCTGGGAAGATCACTATAACACCCATATAGAGTGTCATCATATACTTTGTGACGAAATTCACTGTTGTTCGGAGGGACATTCTGAAAACACATGTGTTTCTTACTACATGCATTATAGGGAGATAGTAGTGTAGCCACAGTTGATTCACTATATGTTACTACGGGAGGTGAAGCAACCCAACAAGCAAGAGATGTGGTTCAACATAAATTGGAGATATTCTCGGTTCTCTATTACTGAATTTTGTTTGGTCACTGGATTGCAGTATGATGGGGTCGATGGTCAACCAATGTTGGATGAAAAATGTTTACAATAAAGGATACGTATTTCAGGGACTTAAAAGTTGTCACAAGTGAAGATGTCAAAAGAGTCTTTCTTTCACTGGATGATGCACCAGACCTTAACGTGGTTAAGATTGGAATTATTTATATTATCACCTCGTATCTATCTGCTACACACCTACACCCAACCCGAAGATCGTGGATCAATACATTTTTACACTTACATATGATTTTTCCATTTTGAAATGTTCCCTTGGGGCATATATTTGTTTAAGACCACATTATCGTCATTAAAGAATGGATTATCAAAACAAACAAGTCATTACATATTGATGGGTTTTTTAGTAGCTTTTCAGGTGTGGTTATATGAGTGCATACCTGCACTTGAAGGGAACATGGCCACAAGAATATGTAAGAAATATCCACGAATTATGAATTGGACTGCGCATAAACATCCTTCTGTGGCAATGTTGGAGGACAAAGTGTTTGGAAGTAAGAATGTAAGTTCGTAAATACTTTTGAATTGTTATGTAATCATTTGATTAGTTATACATATTTAAAACGACATATACTCAACTTTTTTCCATCTTATGTCAAACAAGTTGTGATAAATGACATCGATTCATCTGAAGTAGAGCTCACGATGTCATATATGACAGGTTCTAAATATGAATTTCAGATATATAATGACATGTGACCTGAGATATGTTACTTGTGACTTTCTTTCATAAATATTGTATCCTGATTTGTATTATAGTGCTAACTAATTTCGTTGTTCTGTATGTTGGGTACAATCAACTGATGTACAGTACTCGAAGTCCAGACAACCAAATCAGAACATTGGGATCTCTAAAACTCTAGTGGGCAAAAGTGAGTCTACTCCCCCGCTGTCAAAGGTATAAGTTCAAGATTCATACGATGATTTTGTCGATCCACCACTGTAAAAACAGACAGGGGCTGCTAGCTTTAGCTCTCCTGCTCAGCCTCATCCTGTCTATCATCCTGATTATTCATATGTCAAAGTAAGTATTTCATTTTTTACCGACTTAAGAAGCCATTTTATATACAATTCTACTAACTACAAAATTTTTTAGGAATGTGGTCGATTGAAACAGTTAATGAATGAGGAAATAACCACGCTTCAAGTTGATAACAAAGGGCTGAAAGAGGAGCTTATGTCGATGAAGTCAAAACTATCTGACATGAATGATAAAATGCGTCATTCAAACAATTTTTTGAAGCTCGATGAGGTCATTAGGAGTCAGAATGTGTTGAAAGATGGCTTGAACGACATCAAGTCGTCTCTTAAATCTTTTGTTGAATCTGTGTCTGACATTTTATCTTCGGTGATAGATGAAGTTACACGAAGTTGAGTGGTAAAGATGGGTCGACAGAACAAGAGCCAAAAGTTGATGATGTGGTTGAAAGAAATGGGAAGAGTCACATAGAACCTAAGCCAAAAGATAATGATGTGGTTGAAAGAAATGGGAAGAGCCACATGGTTGAAAAAAAAGACAGAGGTCACATGGCACCTGAGTTTTCACATTGCTTCCTTAATGACTATGTTCTCCAATCTCCTTCATTTGATCTAGGTGTTGGCTACTCACAGAGTCCTAGAATCTCTAATGATGCATTATTTGCTAGTAAAGAAGTGCAGCATCATGTTGATGAGCTATTGCACGTGTGTTGGAGTCTACTCAATGTCATACCGAATATGTCAGTTTAACAAAACATTTAGTATTTCATATTATAAATTCAGACTGATTGTCATACACTAATTTAAGATCCTTTATTTTTATATTTTTAAATCAGGAAGATACGTTTGTACCTTCATCATCTGGACTACCGGTGAAGAGAGCACAAAAGTCATCAAAAACTCTGCAGTCACATTTTATTAAGGTTGATACACGTCATGCCACTACTGGATCAAAATCTACATCTGGAAACGTTGTGTTCCAAATTTATTTGAAAAGAGTTGATGTGTAGACCTAAGTTCATTCTAGAATTGGTTTGACGGAGGATATAGCTCAAGAACAGGTACATAAAATGTAAATTATAAGTATTTTTGTGTCAAGTGTGACATGTCATTATTTGTTTGATGAGTGCAAACATATGTGTACAGGGTAAAGTTCAGTGATACAGATAATGTGATAAGTCATCAATTTGTGTGTGGCATTGTTCATGTTCACCATAAAACTTGGTGGAATACGTTGATCGATTCTAATTCATCATTGAGCAGTACAGTACAATATTGCCACCATTTTTCACATATGCATAGTAGTTCACATTACTTATGTATGCTCTTTGTTATTACAGCACATGGATGCATGCTTTCATTATATAAGACAACTTGCTAAGTTGGGTGAAGGTGTCAAGATAAAGGCAACAACTACTAACTGTATATTTGATTTGACAATCCGGACTTTATACTCCAAAATTGTTCAAGATCTAAGCATATTGAATGAGAAGGACGGCCTAATCAAAATCATCAATGGTGAGCCGTTATCATTTTGAATCAGCGTTGATGTCCATTATGCCTACAAATCATGCTCATTGGATGTTGGGGGTAGCTTGACATTAATTAATAATCGCATCCTGTACATATTCAATCCAAGCAATAAATCGTACAAGGATCATAAGGTTTGTGAATGGGTCTTACCGTTTGTGAAGACTCTTACACATCTATTAAAAGTGGTCGGACTGTGGATGGAAACTAATGATGATATGGGTGACTTATCCAGGGGCCTATATATTAACATTGTCAGTGGTTTACCTCAACAAAAAAAATGCATAAGTTTCATTATGGCATTGTAAGTTGTCATTTTTCATCAATATTTTGTAGTTACTTATAGTTCGTCTACGTTAAATATTACAAGCACGATTGTGGTGTTTTTGTCATCAAGTATGCATAGTATTTGTTTCACAATGATCTGGCCAAAATGCCAATGTCATTTGATGTTGCGAATGCCAGGCTTGAAATTGCAGCATTGATGTTCAAAAATAGACAACTGAGGCAGGTTGTAATGGGAAAATCAAAGTCAAATGACTGAATTACTGTTGATGGAATTGTTTTCATGATATATTCGGTTGATAGCTGTTCAAAGTTAGACAAAATAGGTATTTTATGATGTAGTGGATAGATGACTGAACTACTGTTGAATGTGAATTTGTTTTTGTCAAGTAGTTGGTACAAATGAGGTGAAAGTATTGGTCTTTATATGTATGATTTTGCTTATATCATTTAAGTATTTTATGGAGGTAAAAGTTTATATTTGCACGGTCTGAACAAGTTACAAATGATCACAAATTGTCATAATCGGTCACACATGGTTAATGTCTTACATAATTGCAAGTCAAAAATGGTGACAAATAGAAACAGTTGGTCACAAATAGTCACATATACTTAACATGTATGATTTATACATTTGTCATAAATGGTATACACAAAATTGGTCACATCTAGTCGAAGATGACATTTAGACTCAGTTAAAATACGCAAGTCAATTAACTTCGAATTTTATTCATAGTCAGTCAAAGACGATCACAGACAAACAAAAAACTTGTAGCTTGTTACTGCCTTTTGTGCTAGAAATGGTCATAGATGGTCACAATCATCATAAACAGAGTCACAATCAATTTGTGTTGCCCTTCCCAGAAACACGTGTGACATCCTGAAATGTAATCTAATCTCTATGCATAAATCTGTCAACTCATATAATCCAAACAATACATAGTTTGGCAATAAAATGAAACGATTCGTAATTGCAAAGAATATCCTCGTGTAAAAAATAAAAATTACTACGCGCTAAGCTATTTGAATTTCTTTGAATATTTCTTTGTTTTTTGTCTTTGTTCTAGTTAAGTGGCACCATGTTCTTGCATGTTCGACGATTGTGATCGGATTCGCTGCATCTTCCACATTTCACAACTTATGATCTCTCACAAGCTGACTTCTTCCTCCTCTCAGTAGTCGGCCAGAACTTTTCTTTTGGATTGGAGCAAGTACAACTCTACTATTCACATCTTCCGGCAAACTGCATTCTGATTTATTACCTACAGGAAAGACTATCTCTTTGTAGGTATTCGGATATCTCTTGTGTAATACACCGAGCAAAAGTCATACACATCCAGCTTCAATGTTGCTATCACTGCCAATGCATGTGGACAGGGAAGTTGATCCACTTGAAATATTCTACAACTATATGTATGTTGAGTTATATCAATTATGTCCGATGAAGAATTGTCCCTCACTTCAAACAAAGTGTGACTTGCAGGTGAAACATGAAAATAAAAAATATTTAAAGTTATACCCATGATCACCATAATATACATAGTTTGCTATTTTTACCTTTAGATTTCTAACATCATTGCTCGTTTCCTCAGCAGCTTTTCATATTTGTTTGCAAGCTTTGAGAAAATGCTATGTGCGTTATCCCTATTCTTGCAAAATCAAGATTGTATTATTTGCTCAATGATTCTAGAAGTGCTTGAACTGGATAATTCTTTGCCGCTTTCATGACTGCATTTATAGATTATACTATATTTGATGTCATTGTAGAGTATCCATTGTTTGGCATGTGCAATCTTGACCATTTTTCATATCCAACATCCATCTAAAAAATAATTTTTGTTATTAGATAATATATTCAAGCATAAGTAACAACATGTCACATACGGTCACAGTTAATTTTAAAAGGTTTACAAATAGTCAGTATTATTACAAAACAGGTGACAGATGGCCACATTCATAAAATATATCATACTTCAATTGTAAATGAGGCCACATACTAAATATCCACTGATATTTTTAATTCATAATCATGTTTCATTTTCATGTAACAATAAATGAAATATAGTTCTTTCATAAAACATGCATGATCATAGATATTCATAGACATTTTATAATATCACAGAAAGTCATAATATATGTTAAAGACAATCATATACCAAATATCCCCTGATCTCTTCATTCATTGAGTCTAATTGCTGTATTTGGTATTCAAATTCATCCATTGTATACACTCTGACAGCAGAATTGAATGCATGTGTAACATTGTGACCTGGTTTTGCATAATGAGTCTTCAAATTTGTAAGTAAATGATATGAACAGATCCCATGCATTGCCTCAAGATATAAGAATTCAATGGTATTTCTTATGCTATTGTGTCTATCTGGTACTATAAACAATCTGTCTCTCGATCCATATACCCTCTTCAACATTTCAAGAAACCATCTCCATGACTTATCATTTTTCATCCCTAATCCTAAAAACTAGTATAATGATGTTATTGTTTACATCTTGTGTAAAAGCTGTGAATAGTTTACCCCCATAGTGGCCATTTAAATATGTGCCATCAACTACAATGACTGGCCTACAATATTTACAATCAGCGATCGATGTACCCAAAGCCATAAAACAATATATAAATCTATTTAAATGATCTATTTCTATTCTTATGACTGTTCCCATGTTCATCAGTTCTAGCATAAAGAAATAAGACAGCAACAACTGAAACGATGTCATTGGATCACCTCTAATCACTTTTAATGTTTGTTCACGTGACCTCCACACTTTTCACACAACTCACTGATACTCCATATTCATGTAACATGTTATTCGATATATCATTAGGAGTGTATATTGTATGTGAAGAGGTATATTTGTGCCTGATGCAGTTTGACACATTTGGGCTATATGCTTGCCAATGAGATCTTAAAACAATGTTCATTAAGCATGTGTGACCATTATACATTTTCCTGATCTTAAACATTTCGTTTCTCTAAAGTGTGAAGATCTAAATATCCATTTGCAATGATTATGCAAACACTTTACCACATACTCCTTCTTGTCCGATCTCAACACCTTATATTCAAACTTGTTTTGTATAGCATGGAAGGCCAATTTCATTTTTAGTATGTTCTTGTTGCGAAAAATATTTTCCTTCACTACTGCTCTAGCATTTGCTTCGGATACCAATGTCACATATTCTTCAATGTTTTCTTTATCTACGGTCACCACCCAGTCACAAATTTCTTAAGCTATTTGTTCTAAAGAAAACACACTAACTGAAGACTCGACGGAAGTAGTTGACGACTCTGGGCATGGTAATGTATATCTTGACTGTCATGAAACTGTAGTGATAACATCAACCATAATAGGATAACTCGATACAACCCCATCCAAAGATTTTAACCTCAAATACGTTAGGACATTATTATTGCCCAGAATCCGGACTGGAGGAAAATTAGAATCCAAAGAATATGTTATTGTCAGAACTAAGTTTGCACCATTAAGCCCTAATTCTGAAAGAACAAGCTCGACCAATTCATCATAATTGCACGTATCATTCACTAGTATAAGTAACGTGTGACCTCTGTACAACAGACAAACGAGCAAAACTGGCATTCTTAATCATACACAGAAAATCCAATTCCTCTACAGCCAAACTTCAATTTCTCTCGAAAAATGAAAATCAGAAGTATGTCTATAGAATTGTGACCTCATTCATTGATTGTGGCTTAAAATCGAGGATTAATGGTGATTATACGTTTACAATCGGAATCAGATCACTGGAGTTCAATTTTTGCTTTGGGAAAATCCAACTCCGTCACAGCCAGCTTCAACTTCTCTAAAGCAATAAAATCAAAAGTATTTCGACGAGATTGTGACCTTATTCATTGATTGTGGGTCGAAATCGAGGATAAACGGTGAATTTGTGTGATTTTAGAGACGTTCGGCGAGATGGATTTGTAGAGAGAGAGAAAGTGTTGTTTGGTTGTGAGAGGAATGTGAGAAAAATCTTTTAAATATAGGATAGTAAGATTTGTAGGAGTTAATTTGGTATAGTATATTTATTCAAAACTTAGTGTATATTATATTATAATTATATATTTAATATTATGATTTAGAACCTGATTTATGAAAATTTTTAGGAAGTTTGTCAATTTTGAAATGTGTTNTTTGAAATGTGTTTTTATAATGTAGTGTTCCTTAATATGATTTAGCACCTGATTTATGAAAATTTTTAGGGAGTTTGTTAATTTTGAAATATATTTTTATAATGTAGTAATTATGTAGTGTTTCCTATAAAATATGTTGGTCACCAAATTGGTAGGCCTGGAATTGGGCCAGGCCTGTAGGCAGATATAGGCCTTCGAAATCTTGTAGAATAAAATGAGTGTAATTGATTGGCTTTATATTTCAAGAAAAATATAATTTTTTTCACCAAGGCTTATATTTTTGAATTATTTGATTAACATTTTTTTCAAATTTTTTTTTTTAAAAGTTGATCGTGTGACCATGTTTTCCTCAAAAATAAAGAAAATATTTTCTTTAGGAATAAGTTTTTATTTTTTATGCTACTCTCTCTCTCTCTCTCTCTCTCTCTCTCACACACACACACACACACACACTCTCTCTCTCTCTTTCTCTCTCTCTCTCTCATCTATCAACAAAAGATGGAAAAATGCAATATTTTATATATTAAAAATTAAGTCTATTAAATACATTTAATTAATAATTTTCATACAAATAAGTTCTAGACAATTCAATGCTTACAATCAAACAAAAGCAAACTAATTCCCAAATAAACCTTTACTTGAGTGGGTGGAGGTGTAATACCAATTATTTAACTTTTGACCTTGACCAGTTCTTGAAAGTCATAATTCTTAGCCCCTATTTGCCGATCATTATTCTTAATGTTTTTAATTCTCATTCATTTTTAACCATACGTTTATACAATAAAATATTTTACATATAAACTAAAAAAACTATTCATTCTTTTTAATCACATATTTTTCAAAAAATCACTATTCAAAACTCTATTTACTTAAAACAATAGCCATCAAATGGGGCTTAATCAGTCGGGACAATATGAATTGATATTTCCCAGTATGCTTTTGAACCTTTCCGTTTTCCCAAAACTTTATTTTTTGTTATAGTTTTGTTTATTTTATTTTTTTGTAAATATATTTTGTAACATAGTGTGTTTCAATATGTTCAATTATGTTATACATATTTTCGTCATCGTCGTCGTCTTACCCTCCACCACTAACCATCATCACTGACCACCTCCCAAATTCCCGTCGCCTTTGTGGTACTTCAAAATCCAAATGCAAATTGAGATCTTGTTTTCGGAAAGTGGTTCTGACGAAAGTGGTAGTAGTGGGCGATCGTGTTTGGCTATGTGGGTTTCAGTTTTGGGATATCAACAATGGTGGTGGTGACCGGTGGCAATTGTGGTGATTGGTGATAGTAGTGGCGCTTGGTTGTGTTTCCTTTTGTGTGAGTTCATTATGTCTTCTTTAAATGTTTTGTTTGTGTGTCTAATAAAAAGTCTATACACCGTATAAAAAATAATTAATAATACGTATGGAATTTGAAATGTTTGCTAAGTTGTTAGCATGATTTTCCCTAGAAGTTATTGTGCTTGTTTGGTTAAGCTTTTAAGTGATTATAAGCAGTTAATTTCAAAGAATGTATAGTTAAAAATAGATAAAAATCGTGTAATCCTAAAGAATTCATGATTAAAATTTATATTTTACCAACTTATAGACACTTAAATTTTTTATCATAAATAAAAAAATTAATACATTTTCTTGATTTACCCTTTTTTATTGTTTATTTTCCAAATATACAAGATTGTATAAATTAAAGGGATAATTGCAGTAGCGGTATCAAACATTTCATTTACTAGTAGACTTTACCCAAACTTTTAATTTGTGCCACCCACGGTACCAAGCATTTCATTTTTGTCACCAACGATATCAAATCTTACAAAATGTCCGCAGTCGAAGTCCAAATGGATGATTTTTGTTAGTTTGACCATAGTTGATCAAATAATTGACTTTGACAATAACGTTGACTAATTTTAAAAGGTTAAAATGATAATTTTACATTTTTTTTAATAATAAAATAACCAAAATCAAATAATTAAAATTTAAAATCCATTCCACATTCTTCTTCTCCACCAACCTCTACCCCTACACCCGCCCCAACCCCAAATTTGCAAATTTGGGTTTGGAACTTCGAGAATACTTCAACAAGCTCGGGAATGGAGTCCCCATAACCAGATGTGCGCTCTACTGCAATGGCAGTGGCACTAAAGAGGCCTATGCATTTAGCCCAAAACTTCATCTTAATTGACCATAGAATTAGAAATTCAAAATTTCATCCGAAACAGTTCATCTTCTTCCCACACCCCACACTTATCCCCACCTTCCCTCACCCAACCCCAACCAAACGAACCAAAATCCATCCACCTCCACCGTGTCGACGATCGCAATCCACCCATACAGAAAAATCCATCCGCCCCGCAAATTAGCAGCAATAAATGGACCTTACCAAAAACTTCCTTAGACGTCATACAGAAAAATCCTAAGCTCTTTTCAATCTCTTATCTCTTCTTCTCCTCTTTGGTCAAGATAGTCTCTTCGACGGACCATTTTAGCAGGAAATTTATATTTTTATCGAGGAGCTCAATTTTTGATCGGTTGTTAAGTCTAAATCTCTAATCCAGCCTACGTAAATCTATATAGTTGGGCAACATGTTTCTGATGCCATGAATTCGAGGATTTGAAGAGGTTGATTTTTCAAATTTGCAGATTTGGGATGAAGGCGAGGGTGGGGGTGGGTGGAGAAGAAGATGGAATGCGTTTTTAATTTTAATTATTTGATTTTAATTATTTTATTATTAAAAAATATAAAACCTTTTAAAATCAGTCAACATTATTGTGAAAGTCAATTATTTGGTCAACTAACGGTCAAACTAACAGAAACCATCCATTTAGACTTCAGCTGTGGACAATTTGAAAGGTTTGGTACTGCTGATGGCAAAAATGAAAGGTTTCATACCGTGGGTGGTACAAATTAAAGGTTTGAATAAAGTCTGCTACTAAATGAAAGATTTCGTACTGCTGCTCTTAAATTAAATCTCTCTCTCTCTCTCTCTCTCTCTCTCTCACCTAATTATACCATATCAGCGAATCAACAACGCTGATTTACAGAATCCTAAAAATAAATATGGCCTATTTGATGGCCATTAATTTTGAGTAATAGAGTTTTGTAAGAGAATGTGTTGTTAAAAGTTATTGAAAAGTTTCAGTTTACGAATAAAATATTTTATTGTGTAAATGTTTAGTTAAAAATGAGTATAAGAATTAAAAAATTTAAAATAATAATTGCCAAACAGGGAATAGGCCCGTGAAAAGCACTTTTCACATAGATAGAAATGCCATTTACACATTACAAATAATTAAAGCACATTCAATCATTTAAAGTGACATCACACGTACACTAGCCATTTCACAACTAATTCATCGATAGTGGAAAAGAAAATTGTGACAATAAAAACACTATCCCTCTCAAAAATCACATATATAAGTTGGATATTTCATATTAGGGTCCATTACGCCTAGTGTCACACAAATTTTGAGCGAGTATTCGAATTATAGTTAAAGTAATTTTCTTATGCTAACAGTTACTCAAGGTTTTCAATAGTTACAATTAGCGAAATAAATTAAATTAAGTGACTATTCGAATACTTGCTTAAAATATAATGACCATTGACATAATTAACCCTTTATGTTATGGACAATGAAAATCACAATTTTGGTCAACACACATCGCACTCGAAGTCAACTAATTTGAAGATTACTACGTGGTTCACAATCTTATTCAAAGCCAATTTCTAATTAAAAATAATTGTCACAATAGTCACAATATTTGATTCATAATATTAATGTAAATTTTGGAATTGGAGAGAGAGAACATTTTATCATAGTCACAATCCATAATTACATGCCACTATTTTGGTTAATTAATTCTCATTTTCTATTTTTTATTTTTAAAAACCCATTAATCCCTGATTTCTCCAAAATTTAGGTTTATGACTAATTTATCAAATCTCGTATTTAAGACTTTGTAGTTACCATTCTTTCCCATTATATATTAGTGAATTATAAAAATAGAAGGAAAAGAAGAAGGAGAAATTTGGAGTGGAAGTCTCTAATCTATGATCATTATAGTAAGTTAATTCTTAATTTTTAATTTTTAACATTAACACCCTTTATCTTCCAATTTTATATTATCTTGGCCCTCCTTCATTAGGGATGAAAAAATTCCCCACCCTCGGCCCTCCTCGTATTGCCCCAAGTTTCACGAACTCGTCCTAAATCTTTTTATTTTTACATTTTTCAGTTTAAATTGTATTTAAACAATATAAAATAAAATTAGAGAATAATAAGTAATTAAATGGAATAGTGAAATAGGAATTTCTTAATCTTGTCCTACCTATTGGAAATCCCGACTAGGTGAAAAGGTTAAAAACTGTCCAAAACTCCGCTAAATAAACGACATCTTCTTTCATATGAAATGTATCGTGATCTTCAATCTATTATATGCTTCATGATATGTTTGGTGCACATTATTATAGAATGAAAATGAAAAATATAGTTGTTATTGAGCCTCACACAAGAGATAGAAATTCAAAACTAATGATTTAATGTGATGGATAACGGTAATATTTTTCATTTTTATGAATGAAAAATAAGAAACAAACATGGGCTCAATATAATAACATGGAGTAATTGCTATAGCCCATTTCGCTATCATACTTTAAAATTCGTTTCAATTATATAGCTAGTATACTCAGCTGTTCATTTTTTT
>CAIGRN010173345.1:0-11131 GCA_903798345.1 Fraxinus anomala
TTTTTTTTTTTTTTTTAATTGCATTTTATATATATATATATATATATGCTTTGGTCCCCTTGAATGTTATTAATGGATATGATGCAATTTGTTTTCAGTATGCCCTGGTGTTTGATAATTGTGAAAGATTAGAATAAACAGTTGAAAAATGTGATCTTAGCTATGTAAGCATGTTATTCCATCTCTAAAAGATACATATATGTCAATAGTGTGTTCATATACCAATGCTTTTCCGCTGTCTGCTTGCATTTATTACGTTGTGGGGACAAATTTTGGTTAAGGTCGTGCAGTTGATGACCCAAAAATTATCTCAAGAAGAAGAGGTTTAGTATATCACATGAATTGAAACTAATGCTGTTAGTCTATGCTTCTTTGAAGCTTAAAGGAAATGGAATATTGTTGTCAACCAATGAATTTTTCGTTGTGATATATTGCAAATTACAGGGTATATCTTGGTATATAGCCGTAAAGGTTTTCAATGGAAACCTGTTGACATCGTTCTTTAGGTAAATTGTTCTAATGCATTTACAGTCTGTTAACTTGTTCTTCATGTCTTACGGCAGAGATGGTAAATATGGCATCTGAACTTGTTAATTCTGCAACAAGTGATAAGCTTACTGAAATGGATTGGATGAAAAACATTGAGATTTGTGAATTAGTTGCACATGATCACAGGTAAGATTCAGCCCTTACTTTTTACTGTGTTAAATGCAGACATTATACTTTCCAGCGTTGATAGGGCTTCAACTTGGTTAGGTGTTAGTCAGTTCTCTTTCTCGATGGGGGCATAGTATTTTATCAGAAGGTTTTTGTAAAATATTTGTTTTGTTTTATCCAATTTAATAAATTTTCATTTTGCTATTAATTAGTGGTTGATAGTTGTTTCTTCTACACTGTAGCTGTAGAAGGTAAAATTCAAATCCGCAATTTTTTCTTTCACTTTGCTATTTATAACATTAGATAAGTTCCTTGGAAATTGGTAAAATAGAGAGAATATAAGATGTCATGTTGAGCTGATTTTTAAGGCATAGCTGTTGTGTTTGATTTAACATTTTTTTGAACCTTGATTTAACAATTTTAGGGTGTGTTATTAATGCAGGCAAGCTAAAGATGTTATAAAAGCTGTTAAAAAATGCTTGCGAAGCAAACACTCAAACACACAACTATATGCAGTACTGGTGAGTACTTCTAGGGTTCAAAATATTTTTGCTCCGGTTATGTTCCTATTGTTGGCATTGCATGATATGTTTATGTCCCTCAACTTGCTGGAATAATCAATAACCCAACTTATTGTTCTTTCTGGTGCTCAAATCGTACAGTTGCTGGAGATGTTAATGAATAATATTGGAGAACCGGTTCATAAGCAGGTTACCGAGACAGGAATTCTTCCTATACTTGTTAAAATAGTTAAGAAAAAGGTTGATGCTTCTCCATTTGTGACTCTCTATCATAAACTGATTTTATTGAGTGAGAAATAATTTATGTCCTTTTTACAGTCAGACCTTCCTGTGCGGGAAAAGACATTTCTTCTTTTAGATGCAGCTCAGACATCTGTAGGTGGAGCTTCTGGGAGGTTCCCTCAATATTATTCTGCATATTATGAATTGGTGGTAGGTACTGAACACGTTGAATGTTTGATTTATCAAGTTTCGATCAATATAAAATGAAAGCTCATGTCAAGAAAATACTACTTGAGCATGTTAGTGTAACACCTCTGAAATGAATGTAGATCTTCTAAACTTTTTTTCTAATAATGCATTTACTTTCCACATTGCCATTGAAGATACAATTTTAGGGACACTGATTTCTTTACTTGGTTCAAGAATAGTTTTAGTGCAAAAAAGTTAACATGAATAATACTTGAGTAAGAGGAATCTGTGAATATTGCTGTGCTTTGGTGTATGTCATGCATTATTATCAAGTATATCATTGTATTCCATTACTCTGAAGCTTTATAGTTTTAAACCATGGAGATGATTTGTAGTAAACCTTGGCTATCCTCATCATCTGTACTTTGATAGGGTTATTACTTATCTGTACTGATTTAGCATCCAAGCAGAAGATGGAGAATCTTGGCCATATCTACTTTGTAAATAATATGGTCTTCTCAAAATTTTCAACAGCTGATAATGTTTTGGAAGTATCATGATATTTGCTAAGTGTACCAGAAAAGTGACATGTAAACCACATATAATTTATACCTCAAATTTTTTTGGTTCCAAAAGTGTAAACAAACATTGTTAGGAAATACTTTTAATATTAGTTGTTTTAAATGCTTACCGATAAGAAAAGTGTTTTCTTATATTTGTTGGTTCCATGCCTTCCACTTATTACCAAAAAACCTTATTTTAGATATTTTCCTCCCAAGGCATATAAAATTGGTAAAGATATGTAAGATTACGAGCCTATTTGGGATAGTTTTGACTTCTGCTTCTACTTTCGTAGAAGAGCTTCTTGAAGAAGTGACATTGGACCAACTTTCTCTAAAATCTCTTGTAACAAGACGAAGCACTTCTAGATAATTATTGAATAAAGTCCAAAAACATCTTCTTAGTCTTAAAAGCAGCTTTTGATTTTTAAAAGCTCTGTCAAACGGGTCATACATCTCTAAATAACACCAATAACAAATAGAGTCTTATTCCCAATAACTTTGGGGTAGGATATGTTAATCCTTTTTTGCCACATTTATTGATTATTGGCAAATATAATAAAATCAAATCTATACATAAATTTCCAAATAAAATATAGCAATCATTTTTGGATAATCGGGTCTGAGGAAAGATGAAAGTGGAAACTTTCTGATAAGGTAATAAAAGCAGCAGGGATGTGTGCTATATCTTTAAATTTACTGTCTTCAGATACTATTTGGATGTATTATGCTTTTAACTGCATATATAGTTAATGATGTTGATGGACCCATTTTAAAATGATGGAATTACCTGTAAGAAAAGTGTGCATTCCTTGGAGATGTATACTAATCTTACATTCCCTGCTTGGAGAGTCTTTCTTTTCAATTGAATTAAGGATTTCTTAGTTTACTGTATAATATGTTTTTCTGCTGTCTCTGCTGGTGTATACCCGTGATGTTTTGCATATATTGTCGCGGAAAAACTCTAATGTTGCAGACTAGGTTAACCTTGGATACTATTTTCGCAGGGTGCAGGAGTACAATTTGCTCAGAGGCCTCGTGATATCCCCAAACCTCATGCTACATCAAACACCAACGAGAATAATTCACCTGATAAGGTATCTGCTACTAAATGTGAAAGTGCACCAAAGACACAACCTCAGAAGGTTTCTGAATACAGGTATCATCGTTGTTTCATATATATGACTTGGTATCCATGTGTACTTTCTTTATTCATAGAAGAAAAAGAAGTCAAGCTTAGTATCATTTTTTTTTGGCTCTCTTGTGGTTATTATCCTAGTTTTCCTTGCCATAAAACAAGTTCAATTAATCACAGTATTCTTGAGAAAGCTAGCACTGCACTGGAGGTCTTGAAGGATGTCCTTAATGCTGTTGATGCTCAACATCCTGAGGTATTTACTGGTGGAGCATTCTCTATTATTCTGCTGAGCGTAATGGATTATAGACATGATAAAGATGTAGATAGTAAGAGCAAACAGGAAGCAGTACAATATGGGAGAAAAAGGTTAGATATTAATGAGGTGGGGTAGTTGCCGATCCTGGAGGAAATGCTATACTAAATGATGACAAAACTATAACTTGAGCTTAAATAGTAAAACATAGGAAAAAAAAAAAACTAATTTCCTTGAAACAATTAAATCGCAAGAATTTAAAGAAAAAGACGAGAAAAAATTGAAATAGTTAAATAAAAGTTCCCAACCTCCCCAACCCCAGTTGCACTATTCGGAGTTCATCTGTCATTTAATATTTTGCATCATCCTTAATATTGTAATCCTCCTTAAGCCTTAAAACCATGAACTTGTGCTAGCATCAGCAGCATATGAATATTGCAATTTTAAATTGGAAAGAGAAAAAAAGGATCAATAACTTACCATGTCTTAATTCGACAATTTTGAGATTTATGTGCAATTGGTAATTGAACAATTTTGAGATTCGTGTGCAATTGGTGATTGACTTATCCACCACATTATGGAGTCCTCGTTCTTTTTGCCTGAGCATTTGTACTACTTTATTGTTCTTTTAGGGAGCGAAAGAGGAGTTCACACTTGATCTTGTGGAACAATGTTCTTTTCAAAAGCAACGAATAATGCAACTTGCAATGACTTCTCGGTAAGACCTTCACACATTTTTTACTTCTATCAAAATAATCTCACAATGGCTGCATCTCGTAAAAGCTTACTAATAAGACTGGTAGTTTATATGCTTGTAAAAGACAACTCATTTTAGTTACTTAAGCTTCCTTATTAGCTTCCTAGTTATTGCATTGCCATGAATTGTATGTTTTTACTAGATTTTGATCACATGATGTGAGTCGTGAGAGCAGAAGAGGCATGCATGACATAAAAGTCGTACAATGTTTAACTTGGTTCTTACAACAAGCTAACCCTTATTTCAATAAACAAACGTGTTAACTACATGATATTGAAACAAATAACTCTGCAGGATTATTGTACTTTGGTATTTGTTCCATATATAGTCATTTCTTGCATATAGCAACTGAACTTTAATGTTTGCATTCAAATACATTGTATGTCATGTGATGGTGAAAAGCTATATAGATGGAGGAATCATGTAAACACCCAATATCCCATCCAAAACTAAATTTGGCCTAAAAAAATATTTTACTTGATATGAATATACTGGAGTGTTGTGGAGTGTGTTTGATGAGCGAAGTGAGTCACAATGATTAAATGTGAGAAAAAATGTGGCAGTCTAAGGTTGCTGTAACAAATCGAGCTTGCAAATTTTTCAATGGCATTGTTTTGGGTCAAATACTCAATGGCTGTCTGGTTGCACCTTTTTGGACCAATCAGTGAAGCTGCTATATATCATCTGGACTTTGAATTCAGATATCTGCCCCCTTTGATCAAATGGGGAATGCTTCTATCAGTTTAAGTCTGCATAGATCTGACTGTTGTCCTTCAGCTTTTGCATAGAAATTTAAGCTGTTAACTGCCACACATTTGTTGGTCAAAACTCTTTTGTGCGGAGGCATGTATGCTTATAAAGAATGCCAAAACTGCATCATTTCTTGCTCTTTATACTGTTTCCTTTTCTTTATTCATGCACAACTTATAGATGATAGACATCATAAGATTTTTACAGGAAGGGCTCTGAGTGTTGCAATCCATACCAATCGTGTGAAGTGGAATTAAATGTACTCAGTTCAGAAGAGTTTCCACCCGACTGTTTCTTGTTTATTAGGACTTATTGTTGTTTCAGCTGTCTACGATAAGCCATTTTTCTTTGTTTTCTGGATTTTATGATTCTTGATTTAATAGAAATTCTCTTTATTTGCATTCACTGGCCAATCTTACATTTTGTAGAGAAAGGAGACAATTTATTATGGTAATGGCATTCTTCTCAAACGTAGAATGTTGGATGCCTCAATATCGTTTAGAGACAAAATTCTTCTTGACATTGTTATGGAATTTCTTTTGTAATAATGAATATAGAAATAAAAACCAAAATCGTGACTATTATATGTTCAATGTTAAGGTTGGTCAATTTCAGTGGGACTTCTGATACATCACAGGATATCTGGATGTACTTCTATATCTATACTATGTCAAGAACTTATCTTTTTTAACCACTTGGATGGACTTTAAGAAGTCCAAGTTTGTTTTGGATTGTGATTAGTTATATTAAAAGGTAAAATAGTATTTCATATAATTGACAAGTTGCAGCATTATTTTTTGTCTTTCAGGGATGAAAAGATAATCTCTCGAGCAATTGAGCTTAACGAGCAGCTTGAAAGAGTTTTGCGAAGGCATGATGCACTTGTTTCTGGCAGGACAATGTCCATATCGAGTCATATTGACCATGAACGGAAAATGACCATATCAAGTCATATTGACCAAGAACAGGCAGCGGAAAAGGAAAAGGAAGAGGAAGAGGCTGAACAGCTTTTTAGAAGGTATGCGTTTGTGTGTTGATCATCACGGTATATTACTGAATCCAATGACACTGAAATATAGCAGTTAGTCATATTTTGGGAACTTGCGGCTTTGGTTCAACTTTTTACTATAGCTGCACAATCAGGCTCCACTAATGGAAACTGTATAAATTTTTGTTGTCACGTGACCATCATGGAAGCATGTCCTGTTTCTAATTTTTGGAGAGAGTCCAATTTATGAAGCTGAAGCAAGCTTCGTAAAGTTGGACATGGGAGGGCCATGATCACGATCTTAAAGAAATTTGAACGGTTTCCCCTTTTCAATTAGAATGTAAGTTTGGGAACCAACTTGCTAGTGGAGCAATAGGTTGTGGAACACTATTGCAGTTATCCACAAAACTATTGTAGTAAAATATCAGCTAGTTTCCTTTCAGTGACATGGATAGAGATTCTGCTTTTCCCGTATCGGTTCCAATGTTATTAGAGCTTGTTATGATCATCTTTATTGTTAACTTCAGGTTTGGTTTCCATCTTCTATCTAATAAGGTCACTTAACTGTTGATGGACAGGATAAGGAAAGGGAAAGCTTGTCTACGACCAGAAGATGAAGGCTGCCAAATAGAGCGGCCGTTAGGATTTCTGGGTTGTCCTGTTCCTGGAGAAATGCTTCATCGCCCACTCATTCGACCACTAACTGTGGAGCCAAAGCAACAACTTGTTCGGCCGCTGATTATAGAGCCAAAGCAAGAGTTTGTGCGGCCACTAACTATGGAGCCCAAACAAGAAGCTAATGGAGCTCAACCAGCCGTTGCAATTCCACCACCACCAGCTAAACATGTTGAGAGGGAGAGGTTCTTCAAGGAGAAAAAGGCAGATGTTTCTTCACTTGATGGACATGTGAGGAACCTCTCACTACACAGCCGAAATGCCAGCAGCTCTCGCAGTGGAAGTTTAGATTACAGTGACTGAGTGAAGTTTTTTGCGAGAAAGATGCTTTTAGAAGGTTGAAGGCCTTAGTATTTTACATACATGGAGGTTTGAGGTTTTCAAGGTTCCCATTGCTTAGATTGCTGATTACGAGGAGGAGGATTCAATAGCTGAAAGTTCTGAGATGATAGGTGTGATGTAAGAAGTACATAGTGTTTTATCAAAATTATGAATGCTGAATTTGTATTTCGAGTTAGACATGAGTTTTCATTTCAAACTTTCGGGTTATACTAAGTTACTGGATCCGAGTTTTATCCTTTTAAAGAATTTCTTCTCTTCTTCACCCATAAGTGCAGGTCGTGTTCGTTCTCTCTTTTATGTTTTGCTTTGTTTCTTTGTTTTCAAAAAATATAAAGTATTGGCAGAATTATCAATGAAATTGTGATATTGAAAGTGCAAATAAGTAAAAATCCTTGTGCGTGCTAAGTGATATCTGGTCTTATATATCGCACACTTATGCATACTACACAATCACAAAATTCGAATTCAATGTCGTGACTGCTAAATCCAAGCTTCATTAATTGACATAAAATTCTCCACTTGCATGTACTTCCTTCAATTGCCTTTCATACTCGTCGTCGTCTTCTTCCTCAACCTCTTCTGCTGCTGCTGCTTCTTCGGTTCCCCATCCAAATCCAGCAATCGGCCTTGATGCCGGAGGAGGGTTTCTAGCCTCTCCTACAATTTTCATTATCTCTTCAATGCTTTGAAGGGAAAAGCTTGGATTCTCTCTCTGATAGTAGACAGCCTGAGCAGACTCAGAGAGGTCCCTTGGCAAGTTCTTCAAGAACCATGGGTGGTTCTTAATATCTTTTATTGTAAGCCTCTGCAAGCCATCAATTTCAGACACGTTAACCTATACATTAATAGACAGCAAACAGGATTGAAGGGAAAAAAAAATGTTACCCTGGAAGAATTTGCAACAAAAATACGAGAAAGTAAGTGTCTGCAATCTTGAGATATATGAACATAATCTGGGATTTTGTATTGAACAGCCATTATTCTCTGCAGAATGAGAATAAATTAAGAAACAAAGAAAAAAAAACCTGTTATTATGAGGTGTTTATATAGAATCAAAAGGAACTCACTGAAATAGTTTTTCTAAAATTCTTGGGATCATCTGGATCTTCAAAAGGGTAAGCTCCCACTAACATCACATACAGAGTCACTCCACAAGACCATACATCTGCCAACTATTTCATTATATATAATAATTTATGTCAGTCAGAGACAAAGTTTCACATTAATTATCGAACTCTACATTGACAAGTTATATCGAATTGTTATTTATATCGTATATTTCAAAGAAGAACTAGTAGATTTTCAGCTAGGCAACGAACATAAGAATCAAAAATACGAAACTTGGATGTAAATTGACTTAGAAAGGCAAAGGGCTATAGGAAAGAATTACTTTGCCATCATATTCTTGGCGGGAGAGAACTTCTGGTGCTATGTAAGCTGGAGTTCCAACTGTGGATTTTGGTCTTGAATGCAGCACTGATGACTATACCACCACCACCACCACAATGTAAATACCATTTTAATTAATTAGTTAATGATTAATACAAAAGTTGGTTATTATTACGTAAATATGCATTGAAAAATGAATTAATTTGGAAATATTAATTGGTAACTGAACCTTGGAGTAACCAAAATCACAGATTTTGAGCCGGGGTGCTGGACTTCCATCTAACAATGTATTCTCCAATTTCAAATCTCTATGACATATTTGCTGCCACCCAAAATTAATAATTCAAACACTATGCAAGCAATTTTATGTAGCAAGTCTTGTAGTGGCCCACAAAAACACACGAGTTGTAGACATACATATAATGTATATAAGTATACGTGGTGGTGGGGAGGTGGTGGAAAAGAAGAAGTATGAGATACCATAAAATGGCAATAACAGACTCCAGAGATCAACTGCTGAAAGAAGTACCTAGCCTGAAAGATAAATTAAATATATAATTCTTCATAAAAAAAAAAACTTTAAATTTTGGACAGAAAAATTGAAAATGTGAAGCTTCTTATGCATGTGGATTAATTATTTTTGGATCAACAGACCTCATCTTCACTAAATCTACTGGCAGTGCAAATTCGATCGAAAAGCTCACCACCAGCTGCATACTCCATAACAATACCCAAATGTGTTGGCGTCAAAACAACCTACAATTTTTTATTTTTAATTTTTACTTATAGGCTTAAATACATAAAAAATAATTACTCAATTAACCACCTCTTTGAAACGAATTATATTGGGATGTCTTAGTGATCTGTGGTTAATAATTTCCCTGGCCACATTTTCATCAATCTGCCAACCAAATACCATAGATCAGATCCTTAACTTTCAACTCATAAAGAATTAATGTAAGAATTATTCTGGCACCTTGTGTCCACGCTCGATGTATTTCATGGCGACGAGCTCCTTGGTTTCTTTGTGTCTCATAAGCCTGGCTACGCCAAAATTTCCAGCTCCCAACTCTTTCACGACCTCGTACTTGTCCATATTAGGATGTTTTGAGTATCCTTATCAATCAAATTGGGAAGACAACCTAGATATGCTTATATATAGATACGTATACGTGAATGTATGCATGCACCAACTGATCAATTATTGGATGTATTTATAGTTGCACTTAGATCACAAGACCCGGGCACCCACCCAGTTGATGAACACACACACATATATATAGGTATATATTATCGTATCTCTCTCCCACACACCCTGATACACAGACTGACAGAACACAACAAGGGAGAGGGCTCTCGTTAATTAATTAGTTGGAGTGTGAATGGAGAGCACATGGCGAAGTTTAATGGAGAAATGGACGTCGATATGGGATTCCATGTGGGTGAGTTTGAATTCCCCAATCATTTTACATTGTTTAATGAAGTTTTCATTTCTATTAGTTTATTGCCATTCATATGCTGTTCCCAGTGAGGGGGTTGGATCTCCAAAAACGCCGCCATGCGAGGAGGGAGGGGTACGAATTTTGACTTTTTGTTACTCAAAGCATTGATTTAGGAGTTGGTTTTCTATTTTGAGTATACTATTTTTTCTTTCCTTTTCTTTTCTTTTTTTTAAAGGGTTGGTTTGAAATTAGCTTGTCTTGAATTAAAAATAAATAATAACAGATTTCATCTTCATCCAATACATGAAAATAATTAGTTTAGCATATTATTATGTAAATTGCACAAAAAGATTTGAAAAAATATCACTCGGAATGAAAAACAATGAATTGAAAGTGAAAAAAAAGTGAAAAACCAATTCCTTCTTCATTAATCTTCAACCTGAACTTTGAATTTTCAATCTCTTGTGATAATTACATTTTAATCTTGTGCTAGCCTCTTTCTTCTAGTGAAAAATAAAATTTGATATGTTCTCTCGTTTTCCCTCAAAAAATAGGTTAAATTTCATTTTTATAAAAATTTAGATAAAACAAGGAAACTAGATCGCTCAGGCCTAGCAATGGCATGTGCGCGCGCGCGTCGTATAGTTCCTTGCTCGCCGTCGTTCATCGATTTTGTTCTCAGTAGATGAAATTCATACCCGTGCACGACTGAGAGAATTGGCCCGTGCATACACGCCGTTATACAATCTCCCATTTGTTGCACTTTGGTCCCCGAATTTCATTCTTTAGTTATTTTGGTCAATTTTCGTATCTTCTTGATCCTCCATCCTCCAACTCCATTTAATTGACTCCAACCTCTCTCCAATCGTTGATACTAGGTCCGAATCATCTATTAACATTTTGTGATTTAGTCCCCAAACTTTGAATTAAGTCCATTTTAGCTAATTTTCTGCTAATTTTCTTCACTTATATTGTTTTTCATCAAGATGCACCTAACAAACAAAATATATACAGAATTAAGCCTCAATTCATTTAAAATGATAATAACTGCTCTAGTTTAACAGTACGGATAAGTATATAAAATACACTTATCAAACACTCTCAAAATTGAACAATTGTTTGTCCTCAAACAAAATAAAACTTAACTACACAAATGCTTTGGACTTTTCCAATAGGTTAACTTTGGAGTACTCAGATAACCGTAGTAATTCTAGAGCTAATAATTGCAACAAACCCCGACTTCTGGAA
>CAIGRN010173364.1:0-13803 GCA_903798345.1 Fraxinus anomala
GTCTTTGCCATCTCGGATGTGCCCCTTGAGCCAATGATAACTCGTGAATTCTACAACAGAAAAATGAAGAAACGTAAACTTATCGTTGTAAGGGGCGCATTTTCTAACAGATATTTGATCTTGAAACAAATAAATGAGTGATAAATAAATCACGATAAACTCCAAATTCTATAACATGGCAGTTGCGACAAAGAAATGGCAATTATTATTTCAAACTTAATTTAAACAGGTCGTCTCTTTGTATACCATACCCCCATCCATTTAATGCACTTGCAAATAAAGGAAAATAATCCAACTTCGAATAAGAAGATTTATACTGCATCGACTCATTTAATAAATTGGTACTCAAGGTGATTTTGTACAATTGTATATCATACAATGCTCACTATTCATGTAGAAACAAGATCTCAACAGTGCCAAATATGTGTTGGATTTTTTTGATCCAAATTATGTTGGATTTTTTGAGAAAATATTTTTTCCTTGTTTGCAAGTGTTTTTATTGGAAAAAAATATTATTTTCTTTATTACACGTGATTTTTTTATCTTGTTTCCATCTTTATGGTACTTTTAGGGTTTGATATCCACCCTTATAAATACTATACTCTTTTCACAAGTTTTGTATTACTAAAATATAAAATAATTATTCATGCACAATTATTGTAATTGTTTTCTTCATATTAGTCAATTGAATAAAATACTTCATTTCTCTGCCAATTAATTTTTTGTCTTTTATCTTTGTTTGTTTGCGATCATATACTTCATATTTTATCATATATATTACCTCGATCAGTTTTATTTCCCAAAAAGTGATATCAGAGCTATTTGAATTTTTGTTCGAGGTTTTGTTAATGGTGGCAGCCTTGAAGTATGAAATTCCGCTCTTGGATGCGAGCGGAATTTAGATGATGCATTGTTGGGATTTGATAAAATACCCACAACTTGGACGATGATGGGAAACAATGGAAGGATAGAAAGACAGTTTCATATATCCATCTTCATCTCTCTAACAATATTCTTCAGGACGATTTGAAGGAGAAAATAGCAGTTGCGTTGTGGTTGAAATTGGAGCAGTTGTGCATGACTAAAAGTCTGACAAGCAAATTACATCTGAAGTAAAGGTTATATTCTCGTCGCACGACTGAAGACGGATCTTTGAAAAATCATCTGGTTGTGTTTAAGGATATCGTCGCTGATTTGGAGACTTTAGAGGTAAAATATGATGAAAAATGTTTGGCCTTAATCATTTTGTGTTTGCTACCCGCTTCGTTTGTTTAGAGAAGGATATTGTATAGTCGTAATACTTTTACCATTGAAGATGCGTATGATGTCTTGTTTTCAAAAGAGAAGATGAAGCATCTAGTTGGATTTGATGTCGAGATGGAGAATGCCTTGTTGTTCATGGTGATCGGGGAAGAGGTAAGTCGAGGTTTAATTTTAGTAATCATGTTTGTTATTATTGCAAGAAGAAACGATACATTAAGAGGGATTGCGACAAATTGCAGAACAAAAGTAATTTAATTACAAATCATGGGAATCAATCAAGTATTTCAGACAAGACCAACATAGTCGAGAACTATTTGAGTGATATAGATGTTTTGACTATTTCTAACGTGGTATCCAAACCTGACGAGCAGTGAATTTCGGATACAGCTTGTGCGTTCCATATATGTCCTAATCGGGATTTGTTTGAAACATATGAAATGGTGACGCAAGGTGTCGTTGTCTTGTAACAACGAACCTTGTCGAGTAGCTGGTATTTGTAGAGTCAGATTGAAGCAAGTTATGAAACATGTAGAATACTTGATCACGTTCGACATATCCCGGACTTGAAGAAGAATCTCATTTCACTTGATTCGAAATGGTGTACTCTTGATTCGAAATGGTACACATTCTCTGGAGGATGTTGAGTTTTGAGGATTCGAAAGGGTGTTCGTATTGTAATGGAGGGCGGAAAAGATTTCAGTTATACATCTTGCAAGGTCGGACATAATTTGTGAAAAAAGACCAGCACGGATTTAGTACCGTGGTGGAGATTCAGTTTGGTATTGTACCTTTGAGATTTGGTTCGGGGTCCATACTACTTAATCGAGTTTAGAGGATATGAGTAATTCCGTTTTGCCACCATTACTTGCGGTTCCATCGTATTCAACTGCTAGGGATAGACCCATTGGATATAGGTACGTGAAAGTTGATTTGGTTGCACATGCTTTTAGCATTTTTGAAGGTGTTGAGACTAGCCAGGGGCTTTCTATGAAAGCATTGGGTGTTGATTCTACTACAGAGTGTGCTTTGACACTATTTGATAATTTCTAATTCTTTGTAAATTTTGGGGAACCCGATGTTTGGATTTATGTATCCGTGTTGGATACCGTGGAAGATAATGAGTATTTTTGTATTGGAGAAAGTTTGGTTCTTGTTGAAGAGTTTGAATTTTTCATTGCAATCAGATTTATTTTTTCAGGTGGAGAAATCTTGGAGTTTCGTTCGTTGCATCGAAATTTGTGTTAAGGTGGAGATTGTTGGATTTTCTAACCCAAATTAGGTTGATTTTTTAAGAAAATATTTTTTCATTCTTTGCACGTGTTTTTATCGGGAAAATATTGTTTCCTTTATTCCACGTAATTTTTTTATCTTGTTTCCCTCTATGTGTTATTTCTAAGGTTTGACATCCACCCTTATAAATATTAGACTCTTTTCACAAGTTTTGTATTACTGAAATATAGAATAATCATGTAATCACAATTATTATATTTGTTTTATCTATATTAGTCAATTGAATAAAATACTTCATTTCTCTGCCAATTAATTCTCTGTCTTTTATCTTTAATTGTTTGGGATTATTTATTTTATATTTTGTTATATATATTACATCGATATATTTTATTTCTCACGATAAATAATTAAACTAGATTTTTTAAGTATTTCAAGTATGCATGTATACGAGAACTTCAATATAGGTAAAAAGGGGCGTTCCACCCAAGGAGTCAATTTTGATATTCAAATCCAAGTGGCAGCTATTTCCCTGCTTGCTTTCAAGAAGAATAAATTCTAATAATTTCGTGTCATGGTTCCCCTTAAAAGGAGTTAATAGAGAATACTTTCTGCAGTCAAACGCGTGTTTCTAGAAACCAAAACGAATCGAAGGAGGAGAAATCTACCAAGCTTTATTGAGCGAACTTAGCCAATGATCTCTCTTGCACATCGGTGAAGTGTATATCTTAACTGATGGGACTTCCAAGTAAATTTTGTGATGAGAGGCAACATGAACTCAGTCAATTCACTTCGTCAATAACTAGGAAATGAAGCAGTCTAAAAAGCCATCTTATAGCTCCATCAAAGAACAAACTGAATGCAGTCTGGCAAGTGATATATATAACTAGAGTGTCAAGTTTCACTCGACTAATTCTAAGGAGTGGCGGCCTTCCTCCCGATTCGCCATCCGAGTTATTTCGAATGCGATCACAGCTTACACACACTTGGACCGAATATTCGACGATTCTTCTCTCTGTGGACCTCTACCTTCCAACATAAATATTGTCTTTCAACTGTTGCGAAAATTCGAACATTGAATATTTCGTAGAGAACCCTCCTGCTTTGCCACTGTGCTATGTCCCTGAGGCTCTGGTAAGTGATATTTTTGAACCAGTGGAATGTCTGGATAGTACTAAAAAAACATTCCTAGAAGTCCAATAACACAATCAGATTCAGATACTGCTCATCCCTACCAACACGTAGTAAACACAAATTAAACGGGAAAGAAAAGAACCCCACTGGTTGTGATACGGAGTTTCAAGCAAAATATTTGCCAAAGTTATATGGATTGCATTCATGAAGTGAACAATTCTACTTGAAATAAATAGTGTAAGCTATGTGTTAAAATTTTATTGACCAACAAAATTTTTTAGTTGTATGAAACTTTTTGGCTTTTGTGTCAAATTAAAAATTGCTAACAAGATTATTTTGATCTAAATTATTGCGAAATTGACATTAGGCGAATTTTGGACAATTTTGTAAATGACCACTCGAAAGTGACATCATGTGGTTGTTACCTTGTGGTCCTGAATTGTTGTTGTAGCATGCGGATATCATCATGGGGATCTCCCCTCTCGGTTCTGCCTTGGATCGAAATTTCATCGAGTATAATTTAAAAATTTGTCTTCTTGTAAATTTCGATTTTATCTTAATATGTTTCTAAATAGAGAGTTGTTCATAAGAGTGCGATTTTCTCTTTGTAAACTTTAGTTTCATATTACAAATAACATCTGGGATGTCACTTTATTATGACGATTTATATAGCAAACCATGAAAGGTAAATTACAACATAACATTTAAAATATACTATTACAATGACTTGTTTGTGTTACAATCAATCTCAGATTGAAACCTTAATTTGAATCAGGAGGAGAGGACGAGACGAGTGGAGCAGACAGTGCAATAAAACTTACGAGTTATCTTGTGAGGAAGAGGCACACAGAACACTACTAATTGTGTGTCATAATCCATAGCGAGAACGGGGCCAGAGCAACGGGGGCAAATTTGACCTAATCCTTCTTTCGAAATTAGCTTTTCTCTCTGCCTGACAATTTTCAATCTCTCAGTCGTCATATTCTGCTTGCTTTGGTGTTAATACTTGGTAAGAAAGGCGTGTGTATATATATATTAACGATTTTGAAGCTTCTGGGAAGGGGGATGATGCTGGGATTTCTGGACGGAAATAGAGGTCAGAGAGACGCGTGAAGGAGATTTCGAGGTAACTTCACAAGTTCAACTTTTTATGACAAGTGGTCCCATGGATGATAACGAATGAATTGTCAAAAAATAAATTATTGACTACAAAAAGAAATTGCTTTTCAAACTCCAATGACAAATTGACACGTGACGTATTGTCAATAAGCCCATTTAAAAAAAAACAAACAATTTTTCTTTTGTTTTTTTATCACGCCAATGCATCCATCATCCAAGGTTGGCAAGAAAGCATTATTATAATAGGACGACTATAAAGGGAGAAAATAAAAGAAAAGGGGAAGAGGAAAAGAAGTCTGCACTACTCCACCCCCATCCTATCTGCAGAAACCAGGGGGATTTCACTTGCGGCGGCAAATTCCTGGTGATGAAAGAAACTCACCAATAAAGATTTAAATTTGTAGGAATTTTATTGTGAATTTTGCTATAGGAATTTTGGGGTGAAATATATTCTTGATAAAGGAACTGTTAGGAAGATGCCTACAAGATTACCATCTAAACTTTTCTCCCGCGACAGTCCCTTCGTCTCCTCAATTTCGCCTGCCTGTTCTCCAAGTCCCACCTCATCCGATGCATCACCGCCATCTAATTCACCTTCATCACCACCTTAATGGTTTCATTTCCAGTTTATTGCATCCATATATGCAGTCTTTTCCTAATGATGCTGAAAAGGGGAATTTTAGATGTGTGCTTTCCCCTTTGTTGGGGGCTGTTGTTTCCAGCGGGTTTTTGGTTTTGGTTTGTTTGGTGGCAGTAGTGACGGTGATGGTGGAGTTTGAGATGCCGTTGCGCATTTTGTTTGCTTGCCGACTATTTTTGGGGCTTGGGTGGTGAGGTGGGAATGGCGTTGGGGGTTGGGGTGGGGTAGGATTTAGTATTTGGTGGGAATTAAAATTAGATTTTTAGTTAATTATGATAAAAGTTTTTAAAACATGTGACTCATGAAAGATGTGGTTAATATTAATTGTTTGACTTTGACTTAAATTAAAATCATATTTTAATTCGATCCAAACATGCCCTTTATTCTTTTGACAAACAGAAAGTAACAACGGGAGATTGAGACCATTTGGAATAATGATCCACTCGTGTTTAACATTAACAAAATTGGTAATATTAAATGACAGGTTCAATTAAATTATTTACATAATTTCGCTTTTAATTAAATATATCATACAATGTCATATAAACTGGTATTGATGTGATAGTCTACGGGAAATAATGAGATTGGACAATTCAATTTTTATGAATAAGATGGGGAGGAGAGAGAGATAAATGCGAGGGATAATAAATTGTCACATCGTCAATATTTCATTATCATGATGATAAATAGCATTACTCAACCATTTGCACCAATTTACAAGGTGAAAATGGTAACATTTGCTTAACTCAAGATGCAATTTATTTATTTTTATCTTTTTTACTTACTCACAATTTAGTTGCAGTGAATTTTTTTAATTTTTGCTTATTGTAACACTTATGTCCTTATTATTTTCAATTGGTTTTTGTCCTTAACATATCCACAATGACAATTTCTGTCCAAATATTGTGTTAGATACATGAAATAAGAGGCAAATATTTCGTCGAACTTTCATATTTGTTGTATTTATTGATTATATGAATGACAAATAAGTCTTTGTATGTTCTCTTAACAGATTACTTAGAAATAAATCGTATATTAGGGACATCAATGATGAAAATGCGATGGAGAAAAGATGAATTATGAGTGTGACAATGAGTAAAGTTGAGGATCTTCATAACAATTAAAACATGATGCAATAAACAAAAATTATGGTTTGAATATAGTTATCTTTTTTTAAAAAGCAGCTTTTTTTAATATTATTTTTTTTTTAAAATTATTGTAGTTTGAATGTATTTTTGTTCCCTTTCAATTTCTATATTCTAGGATTTCACATTTTTCACAAGTTGGATTTTTAATCTGAACATTTTGCGTAAGAAATATGTTTTTGCTTTGCTTTGCTTGGCAGCTTCCTTGCTGGCTTTAAGACTTTTTGTTGCTTGGAAAAGTTAAAAATATAGTTGCGATCAGGACATACTACTTGAAAAAGTTAAAGGATAAAGCTATTTGAAGAGGGCCGATTAAATGATAAAGCTATTTGAACGGGACTAATTAAAGGATAAAGCTATTTGAACAGGGCCAAGGTGGCCCCGTTCAAACAAGGGGGCTATGTGGCGCTTCCCTATAGGCCTCACCTGTCGACCATATAACTCCTGTTCAAACACGGAGCCATTTTATGTTCACGTAGAATGATCAAAAGTTAAAAGGCAAATGCTTGTCAAGGATAGGTGAAGTTAGGTTATCTATTTCCTGCTTTTAGCTTAGACAGACATGGGTGGGTCCTCAATTTATTAAAAAGTCTATATTTTAAAATCATGCTACACACAAACTTGAATTTTAACAATACGTGATTGTCAATCATACACTTTGTTTTATTCATATTTGAAAAACGCGAGTTCGACCATAACAACATCTAGAGGAAGGTAAATATGTGTAATATACGAAATTTAAAAATACAAACGAATTAAATAGCAACAAGTTACTTTTTAATTTTTTTTAGATGATTAAACATGCAAGTCATATTATTCCTAAATTTGAATACCGCAATTTATATGATCAATCAATAAACAAAATGAAAGTAATAAATCAACACCAAGATGATCACGGAGAAACTCAACTGGAAAAAAAAACGCAGGACACCTTGCCAGTCAATCCACTNTCAATCAATAAACAAAATGAAAGTAATAAATCAACACCAAGATGATCACGGAGAAACTCAACTGGAAAAAAAAACGCAGGACACCTTGCCAGTCAATCCACTATAAACGAATATAACAACTTACAGTCTACCACACTAGACGACCCGTACTATCTGATCACCCGACTGCACTCCTTATAGCTCTCCGCGGATCCCGTGCTCTCCTACACAAATTCTTAACTATTGTTGCCAAAACTCTTTGTATAATCTGCTACCCTACAGCACTCCAAACCTTGTGGACCTTGTGGATTTGTTTATTTCCCGTGGATCACGAAAAACTATCCGTTCATCACAGACAGAAACTTTTGTCAACTTCCTTCAATCTTCATAACAATGCTACTTGTACATAATGAAGTTGCATAATGCTAACTTGTGAGCAGGTATTTTAAGTTGAATGATGAAGTTACATAATGAAGTTGCATAAATGCAAACGTTAAATAATTTGCTTTATTTTTATTTTTATTTTGTCTTTATATTTGTGAGCAGGTATTTTAAGTTGAATAATGCTACTTGTACATAATAAAATTGCATAATAATTTACATATAAATGATATGTCAAAAAGAGGGTGATGAAATATTTTATTCGGTTGAAAAAATTATGCTCAATTATATATGACCACATCATGTATATGTAAATCATTATGTACATATAACACAACCGTTTAAAGTTTATGCCTCTATTTAAAGAGTGCAAAATAAATGAAAAAGGGTTTGAAGAATGTATTGGTCATTTATCCTTTTGAAGGTTCGAGTCCCTCGTAAATTCAAGTTGGAGGTCAACCTCGTACCATAATTGTCAATTTCCTCATTTCCATACGATCAATTCACGTTCATATAACCTCCATGCATAGCTCGCATCAGAGAATACGTTTTGATGTTTCTTACCAAGAGCTTGCAATGAATCGGCTACATACTCAATATAACACTGGGAAGAGAAAAACAAGAAATGGCCACAGCAGAAAAAGAAAAAAAAATTATGCTGTACTCGTATATTAACAAGAGAGGTCTCACTATTCACAGTTTGCACACTGATTATAAGTGAACTAATTCATGTCTGATGTGAAAAAATTCCATTTATTCAAGAAAACTGCACGACTTTTTTGTGTGTCAAAATAATTATGATCGTGGAGAGGATGGACTAACTGGATTGCGCGCTTCAATATCAACGTGCCTAATATCATGAACTAGTTGGATTTCTTTTTCGAGCCGATCTACATCACTCCCTAGAGCTGTGACCACTTCCTCACCTGCAGAAGATGTGTATTTACTTCTTATTTCCGAAATACAAGTCAATAGCAAAACAGACTCCAAAAAACACAAGTAAATTTGTACAAGCTACCTCTTAGTCTTTTCATCAATATTCAATTAATTCAATAATGGCATTCCAACGTCAACATTAGAGGACTGCGAGCAGCCATTATGCTAGTGTTTACACCTTTTGCACGGGATTTATTCATCAACAGAAGCAAAAAGAATAACGCTGCCATCCTTGTTAGTGAAGCAAAATCGCTTCAAAAATTTATTATTTCAAAACACATTTTTTCCACTGATAATTGAATCATTATGTTGCTCACGAAGGACTCTATTTCAGTCAAGAAATTTGCATCTCTTTGGTCCAGTTATCAGTTAACTGCTCAAACGTCATTCTCCTTTGCGGAGTATGGTTACTCTGTGTGACTTCATTTCTATTGACTTTAATGATGTACATTAATTAATTATATAGAAAAAACTTATCACGTCATCTCTACTGCTCTAGCACGAGAAGATGTGATTAGTTTTTGACTTTAGAGCACAGTCCGTCAGCTAATCTTTGCGCCCGTCTCGCGGCAGATTTTATGTCAAAAAGCCTATTTTTTGGTCCAGTCACGTAGGTTTTGTTGGGCTTTGTAGAGTCTAATTTTATTTGATTCGATTGACAATTCGATATGAATAATGCTGCATAATTTTTTAATGGGAAATTTTCTGCGGCTTAATCGATGGAGTGGAGGCTCCCGGGGGTCCCCCGGGAAAAAAAATTTGGACCCGTTTTATTACCCATTGTGAATCATGTGCGTAAGATATATAAAACGCAGCTTTGGTGATTAGGGTTCTTGAAATAAAATAGAGAGAAAAACTGTACTACCGCACTTTGTATTTTTCCCTGATAATAGTGAAATTCCTGCAACTCCGTGGACATAGTCAAATTGGCCGAATCACATTAATATTGTCTTGTGCATGTGATTGTTTATTCTTTGGGATGTGTTTTCTCTAGTCGTGTTTCTCACAAGTTGAGAATTTCGAGTTGATTCCCTACAGGATGTGTTGTTTATTTCACTCCTCTAGTAATCCATTTCACGCATGTTTGATTCCATTAAAATTATAATTTATTTTTTTCATTTTATCAATCACACATTCTCCAATAAAATAATATTACACGTAAATCGAAAAATTTTCCTTCTTTTTTAACCACGCATTCTTCAAAAAAATGTTATTCCAAAAATTATAATTTCAAATAATGGGAGCCAAACGGGGCTTAAATTTTAATTTCAATCAAACCAAACGTGGACCAAATATAGAAATTTTCTGCGAAATATGCCCTTATTTTATTTTTATTATTTTTAAAATATATTTTTCTCTCGTATTTCCTACCACGTGTTGTCAAAATTCAAGCATGTGATGTAAAAAGTAATTTTTTAAAATAGATAAATATAAAAATGTTAAATATGATGTGTTCAACCAAAATTGTACATATAGCATGATTCTCTTGTCTCACTCCTCTACTATAAAAGAGAGGATCACTTTTCATTTGTGGTTTATCCGTTTCACAATTAACTAGTTCCTACATTTTTTTTGTGTGTGCAAATGGGTTGTAGACGTGTAATTTATTGACAATACAAATCTAGGTGTGTACTGTAGCAGTCTTGTCATAAGAAAAACCAACAACACATGTAATTATTGTAGCAATTCTTCAATGGTAACAAGAGAAAAAACAACAGATATGTAATTGCTTTCAATTTCGTCACAGCAATTCCCCTGGTATAAAGGATTTCCTGCCAGAGTCTTTTTTTATTTTTATGCTATTTTTTAATAAAAAATTGTCAAGTGTATTATGATAAAATTGCGACAACCATTTTCTCTACAAAGTAGAATTGATTTCGTCAAGATGCGGGCCCGTGGGTTGGCAAGTGGCACATTTTAGCTTTTCAAAATTGAAAGTTGACTTTGGTGGTAGTAGGAACAGATTATGTCCTTGTTTGGGCTCCATTATTTCACATTTTAATGAAAATAATAATAATTTTTTGGAGAATGTGTAATTAAAAAAGAAGAAAATATTTTTAAGTTCATGTGTAATATTATTTTATTGAAAAATACGTTATTGATAAAAAGGACAAAGGAGTCACCCAACTTTTCCAACAGCATTATGAGGTCTGGTTGGAATTCTGACATTGATTGTAGGGGATTGCGTGTCTTTGCAAGTTGAACTGTAGCAGAAGTAGAATTTATGCAAAAAAATGAAAATAAACACGGGCAAAAAAATTTCTTCTTTTATAACTACACATTTTGTAAAAAGTCACTATTTTAAAAATTATAATCTCAATTAATCGGGGCCAAATGGGGGCTAATGTAGACAGTAATGTGGTTTTAGAGATCCATTGTCTTTTTCTTTTTCTTTTTCATTTCCTTACCTTTTTCACCTCCATTTCTTCGGTTTTGTGAAAACGAATTTGAATGTTCTCTTCTCTTATTCTCTTTTATATTCTTCACTGCTTCTACCGTGCGAAAAGGGATACACGGGAAAACTGTATAGAAATTATCGACAAAGTTGTGGAGAAATTGGACATTGATAACCTAATGTATGTCTATGTCACATTTCTTTCTTTTGGGTAATGATATTTTTGAAATAATTCATTAATTTTCTTCATTTTAGACGATTTGACTGACATGCTTGCTATGAAAAATTCAACCCTTACATACAGCAAATGGGCCCTACTGTAGCTGCCATTGTTGACACCTTCTCAATCAATTAGTCTTTACGTCCCCATTTATATATGCTCACTTTCTTTATTTTATTATTTTAATTATATAATCTTATTTCTTTACTAAAATATTTTATTTTATTTATTTATTAATATACTCATACTTCTTTACTACTTCCAATAATAATTTATTACTGGTTATTGAGTAGACTAGTAAAGTTATTAGTAAAAATTATTTTTCTAATAACATTAAATAAAATTTCTTAATCCGTTTGAAAAACAAAATAAGTTTATATAAATGGGACGGGGAGAGTGAATATTGAGGTGAAAAGACTTTGATACCCCTTAATTTATTGCATTCAATATTTTTAACAGGGCATTTTTGACATGTCAAGTTATAATGAAAGACGACCGCTAGTTTTTGTCATTTTTTTGCCAATTTCTTTCCAGACGTGGGGCCCATTGACCATTATATATAATGGTTAGCTTTTGCTTTGTAATCAAGCTAGAATCGCTGTCAAACAGGCTCCTAAATAATTTCTATTTTGAACTTATCCTACTGCATTTGTGTATAGGGCTCCATTATATTAAAGTAACTCATAGAATCGAAGGTTTTTTGCGAAAATTTTTGAATTTTTCACTTAGACCCTTGATTGAGGAAAGGTTTCATGAAAAATAGAAAAGAAATTTCATTTTCACCTAAATTCCATGTTTGATTGGCCAAATGTTATTATCAATTCAATTTCTGCTTTATGCCCCACACGTGGTTTTTGAAGAATTCATTTTCCCATGATTTTGGTGGGAAAATGGTTTTCCAAATTTTATTTTTTTCAATGTAAACAAATTATATCTCCAATTGTAAAAATATTTTTTCCTTTAATGGACAATAACCATGAAAAATAAAGCCAAACGAACACCAAATGATTCAAAATTTTAACATTTTTCAAGTGAAAAATTATATCAATCAAATACAATTAATTGATAATTTCCAGTAAAATGAATTCTATGCAATTTAATTCTCTGAAATTCATTTTCTTTCCACCCAAATTTCATCTTTACAATCAAATGGATCCTTAGTCTTCTTTCTTCTCTTAAACTGTCTGGACTGTTTTCAATTTTTTTTTTTTTTTTCAAGTATTTCGGTGTTTCATTTCGTTTCTCCTCTTGTAACTACAATTAACCTGAAAATCTTGTATTTCTCGTATTGTTGTAGATAATTTTCTCCGTCTAAAATATAAATTTATATGAATAGATAATCAGTTTATGTCTTTGACTTATATTTGTAAATGAAAAATCAATTACCAAAATTAATCCTTTCAGCCAAACTGTGGCTATCAGTTACTTCCTTTTCGCTTTGTGAGGAACAATTTGCGTAGGTTTTTGGGACTTTGTCTTGTTAATGATAAGTAACGCAAATGCAATATCTTGCTTTAAATAAATGGCTAATGATAGAATGAATATAAGTTCCTTTGATGCTTCAAATATTTCAGTCCGAGCATTGCACTGGCAAAGACTAGTATGTTAAAAATTGGCTTCGTATGACAACGGAAAAAGATAGAAAAACTCAACAATATTGGTTTCATGGACAGTCATTTTTTATTTTTATTTTCGCCATTCTACTAATGGATCTGTGTGAATTTTTTTTTTAACAATTTATCCCTTCAAACATGGACCTAGTGATGGCAATGGGTCGAATCGGCATATAAGCACGAGCTCGGATAGGCCCACGAGCTCGTGGCTCGACTGCGAGCTTACTTTTTTTAAAAAAAAAACTATACGTAGAACTTTAAAAAATAAAAATTGAACAAGTCGTCAAAAAAGAGTCGAGTCGGCCTGCTTCGCTTGGCTCGGGCTCGTCTTTTTACGAGCCCGAGCAGCTCGTGGCTCTTTTTGACTAATCGATAAGTCGCTCGACTCGATTGCCACCTCTACATGGACCTCAATTGACCAAAAGCTTGAAATTTTTTAACTTGATGTAAAAAAAAATTGTCAATCTTTATGGTTCCTTCACATTAAACAAAAGTGAGAGTTGCGTGGACGTCAAAATATTTTAGGAAAATTCTATGTGTACATTATGGATAATGGTGTCCATTATGGACACATGGCGGCCCCCTATTGAGCGGTCGTCTGTCACGTCAGACAACCCCCCAATAAGGAGCCGTCATGTGTACATTATGGACATCATTATGATGTCCATTATGTACACATAATACATCTCAATATCTTAAACTAAGAAAAAATCACAAGTCATAAGCAGTAGAGACGTTGAAGAATTTTTCGGACAAGTAGGTGTTCATTGGATTTCGCAAGTGTACAGATCGTGACAAGTA
>CAIGRN010173367.1:1407-20521 GCA_903798345.1 Fraxinus anomala
AAAAAAAAAAAAAAAAAAAAAAAAAAAAAAAAAAAAAAAAAAAAAAAAAAAAACATGCCCACAAATGATTAAAGCAAGAACTCTCCCATGAAAATGGTGGATTGCCAGAGCAGAAAGAGTCATTTTCATTGCATGGATTATAATGACAAAAACTGTGCATGGCAGAAGTAGAATTTTGATTTATATATCTTCCATTTCAAGAGGGGCCTTTTCTCAAACCGTTTGTAATCATTTTCAACCAAGATATTCTTCTTGAGCAATGTTATTTAGTCCCACGGGAGTTTCAACCCTAATTTAGGTGGTATCAATGTGTCATTAAATGATAAGTGGAACTAATGCAATCTATACTGGGGATGCAACCCCGGTGGGACTAAATAGCATTATTCATTCTTATTCAATATGTATAAGATTTCGATACTAGTGAATTTTTCACTTTTTATCTCGAACGTAGATCGAGCTAATATAATGAATGTTCACAAGTATAATAGTTTAACAACCACGATACGTAGAATTCATTTTTAAAACCAGCTTGTAAGAGGAGGATACCCAATGTGTTATAAGTATTATCTTAATGATATGGGATACAATTGAGTCATTATATTCCACCCCACTTTTCAGAATCGACGTCTATGACGGCCCATATTCCCAATTTACGTGACTTTACGAAACCAATCTTCTATTGTAAGTTCTTCTTCCCACATCGTCCCTTATGTAGTCGTTCCCATAATAATGCGTGCTTTGAGGCCAATTGTAACAACCATATTAGATAGAACTCATCTTTAAAACTGGCTTCTAAGGAGAGGAAGCCCAATTAGTCCTAAATCCACACACTAAACCCGATTCTCAGTTTAGCCCTAATTTTCTAAAATCCATTTTCAACCACACATTTTATGAGATCCATAACTTTCATCAATTTTCAAACACGCATTTCATTAACTTTTATCATAATCCTTTGAAATCTTATTTTTGGCCGAACCAAACATGTACAACATTTAGCGATGCGGGGGTACCATTATAGTCAAACCAAACAGGGGCTTAATCTAACGATGAGGGGTAATAGTATAGTCCTTACAATTAGCTAAATCAACCGAATATTTTTCCCTTATATAAAGAATATTAGGACAACGACAAGTGGTCATAATTCTCGTGTTTCTTCACCTAATTTCATTTTTTTTTCTCTATTTTGTGTTATTATTATTTTTACAGTAACAAATTCGACGTTGAATTCGAAACAGTTTGTAATCATTTAGGGCAAGATATTATTCTTCTCTATGTACCCAAGCATAGTGGGGGACTGGGGACTCAATATTTTAGGAACGCACATTGCAAATTTGCAATCACGCTTTCATAATGATTATGCAGAGAATATATATGGAATTTGCTGTGAGTGGGATGTTTCGTTAATGATCTCTCTTCTGTCTGGTTTTGTATCTCATCTTCCCAACAAAATAACATAAAGTTCATGTTAGAATGGACCCGAAGCGTGCACATTTACTTTTGACATACAATATTAGATTCGAAAATCATCAATATTGTATGTTTGGCTAAGTTCAAGAGCAAAAAGTGTTACTTTCAAGTAGATTCTTATTTTTAAATCATTGCATTCTTGGATTCATTTATGTTTTTCAAGTGCAAAATTACTTATTTTGATAATAATTCTTATTTTTTAAATCAATTTATCTAAAAGTTTAAAGCTTGTTTGATAGGTTACATTACTTCATTTTTCCTAATCAAAACCCAACATGTACAATATTCATTTAAATGAGTGACAACGAAACTTGAACTTGAGACTTTTATACCACGTTCAACAAGCATATCTAAAAGTTTAAGCTTGTTACTTATTTAAATATTATTTTTAACATTATCTTCCTGTAAAATAAGCGAAATTTTATAGGCAGTGGGAGCCAAACCTGATGAGCTATGGCGGCCGCCTGCGCTAGCTTTGCCAATTTTTTTTTTTTACCCGTATATTGGACGACCACTCGAGCGGCCATTAAGCATCTGCCCTAACTTAGATGAATTTCTGGATTCTCCACCGTCTATAGGAAATCTATTAAGCTTAAACTAACATGTTTTATATGCAGTAAATTTTACTTTTAAGCCAAATTTACAAGTAAAAATTACTTGTAAGCCCACATTTACTAATGCATTACCTTTTAAAATTAGACAAGCATTCTCAAGTACAATATATGAGATTATTTTTTCTTCATTAATGGTTTGTTGTTGGCCAATTTATTATATCGAACGTGCCATAAGAATCATTCCTAAATTTTTCTCGTCCCCACGAAGATTCAAGATGTTTGTGTAAAGAAAAGTTGTTCTCAGTGGGTCTTATTAGGCCTATAGAGTTTAAGTTGGTCAATTCGTAATTCATGCACTATATATGTGTAAGCACTGACAAAAGTTTTCCTACTTGGAACAAATTTATAATGTGTCCAAAGATTCAAGAAAATGCAGTTTCGCACCTTTTACCCCAACCATTGGGGTCCATTTTCTACATTCATATAGTCGATATATTTTAGAGAAGACGAATCCTCAAATTTTGTTGATAAGTATCGACGATTATGGGAATTAATCAAGACCAGGTCAATCTAGGAGCATCGTGTTATATGGCTTTATCGGAGACAATCTCATTCCTTGCTTGTAAAATTGTTCTAGCTAAATGTCTCTTCGGTCAACAATGTCGCATGACCACCGTAGTGGTAGAGGTTTGGTGCTAAAATGCAACTTGGTACAATCTAACAACTTGAGATGATGTAACGACAAAATGTTATGCCTTGGTGTTCTGGAAAAAGGCAAATGATGAAGAGGCATCATAGAAGTTAATAACATATTGTTCCTAGTCAACGTCCCATGGATGACACATTGATTTAAAGTTAAAAATTATAGAGGAAAAAATAGATACTTTCTAGAGTTGGGACACTTTGTGGCCACCACAATAAGTCCACAAAAGGTACTTGAGGTATAGTGCACAATTACTTGTAGAAGTTAGACATGACCCCCACATGGTGCCTCAATATGTCCGACATACAACAAAAAGGGTGTGAGGCTTATTATAGCACACTTATCTCTTATAATTTTTGCGGAACATGAGATGCAACTCGATGTACAACCGCTAATCCCCATAAAATGGGCTGTATGGAATGGGGTTGGTGAGACATGGGTGACAAGAGTAGGATTTGGAACTAGTGATGAATTTTTTTGAAGTATGTCAATAAACCACCATATCTAATGAAGTTAGTGAGTCTAATATAACGACAAACTCACTTTCTAAATTAAAATGTTAATTTAAAAAGATTATCTTGAAACATATTTTGATGGTTCACTCTTTAAAATAGAAGGTATCTTATGTTTAAAGAGTTTTTTTGGAGATGTTCATTAGTAATTTATAAAGTATGATATTATCATCAAAATGTCTTGATTATGTTGTAAATTGTAAGTATATTAGTGAATAATAATTGTACTACTGTAGCCCTAGAAATTATTACATTTGTACCTCTAATCCTGCCCTATAAATATATGGCTTTGATTCTCATTATAATACACTCAAGTCTATTGAATTTTATTATCTATTCTCTTTTTATAACACGTCATTAGCACGAAAACTTAATTTTTCAAAATTTATTGAAGGTAATAATTTTTTATTAAGCATAATCATCTGTCATGTATACCAAAATCAATTTATATACACGTGAATATATATATATATATACACACATTATAATTCAAAGCTATAGTTGTTTGGATTATACTTGTTGTACATAGGGACACATAATGATGTCCATAATGGACGCATCCCTCTCTAATAGGAGGATATTATGTGTTCATTATAGATATTAGTACGTGTCCCATACGTACTTGTAACACAATCCTAGTTGCTTTTACCGAAATTATTTTGTATGTATCATTGTACCACAATTAATACTCTCCATAGCCACCACTGGCGTCATCCAATGTCATGTGATTTTTTTTTTATAATATTCTCTCTTTGCAATCATACATATCACGTCTGCCGCAAATCCAAGAGGCTGCCATAATTTGTGTACCGGTTTGATTGTGGCAAATTTATTTATTTAAGCCTTGTTTGAGTTATATTATTTTTTTATTTTTATTATTTTATTTATTTTTAATCATACATTTTTTAATAAAATAATATTTTTTATTACGTCAATAATTTTTTTTTTCAACCATATATTTCCCATTACATCAACAGTAAAAATACATTCTTTTTCAAAAAATATACACCAAACAAAGGCTTAATTTTATTTGTTGATGATAATCAAAATCATTAATCACTAAACTCATTTATGCATTCTTTCAACGTTCTCCGTGCCAGCATAATCTCTCTCTCTCTCTCTCTCTCTCTCTCTCTCTCTGAATGTTACTATTATGTAATTAATTAATGATTTTACATTCATTGTTTAATGCTTTAGTCAATTCCTTGTTAGTTTAGTTAATTCACTGCATAATGATTATTTTTTTCTGCTTCGTCCTTGAATAGTAATTAATATTTTTAACTTGTTTAAATATTTTTAGATGTTTTTCTATAATATTTTATCATGTTATTGCTCATGAAATAACACCACATTATAATTAGTATTCTTGAAGAATATTATTTGCTCTTGAAGAGCATAAATTATAACTTTCAATGTTCTAGAAGAATATTGACATACTGTTCTTGAAAAAATAATAGTAAAATACAACGTACTTTCGAAGTAGCACATGTTTCGAATAACATATTATTTTAAATTAGTGTTTATCCTTGAAAAAAAACACTTAACTTATATCATATTGATATTGACTACTTAATATTTAATCATATTCTTTGAAACTAATTGTATTTCTTTTTGCTTTATTATGGAATTAATCAAATGGAAAATATCACAAAACTTGAGTTTGATGCACTTGACATATTTGACAAAAACCATTTATCATGAGTACTCATTGTTGATATCAATCTTGTCTCAAAAGGTTTGAGAGAGACAATAAAAGAAAGAAACAAAGAATCACTACAAGATCGTGCAAAAGCATTCATCTTCCTTCATCATCATCATCTTTATGATGGATTGAAAATTAAATTTCGCACTGAGAAAAATCCACATATTCTTTGAAAAAAAAAAATTAAAAGATTTGATCATCAGGGAACTATAGTCCTCCACAAAACTCACTATGAGTGGATATATCTTCGTTTGCAAGATTTCAAAATTGTTGTGAGTACAATTTTGAACTATTCAGAATATGTCCAAAATTGACATTGTGTGGAGAAAAAATCACCGATGAAAATATGTTGAAAAAAACTTTTTTCACCTTTCACGCCTTGAATACAATATCTAGACAATGATGTGGACGTGCATGTGAAATAAATTATAGACGAAAGAATCAACAATAAGGCAATATTGTCAAAAGGCACAAAGCAAACGAAAGTAATATATCCAGAAAGGAGCATGAAGAAAGTTGCTTTAGATGTGGAATGAAAGGGCATTGGGCACGTACCTGTTATATGGCAAAACACCATGTAGATCTCTACTAAAAATTAATCAAGGAAAAGGAAAAAGTCGAGACAAATTTGCTAATTATGATGGTCAAATTGATGTGACTCATTTGAATGTCTTTGATTTATTTGCTGATTCAAATAAGAATATTGAAAATTTGATTGTAGGTGGAATGATGAAAGATATATATTAGTTTACTTTTTAGTATTTTCTTTCGTTTTAGAAATTCAATTTAAATTATACTTATTTTTCGCAAAAATTTGAAACTTTATTATACATCGTTAATTTCATAATACTGAATTATGTTTACTCTTTTAAATTTAAATTCAAGTTTTTAAAAATATATCTATTTCTTATAGATTCATGATAGATTATCAAGATACTTGTTTGATTCATAGAGCAACTACACATACTATTTTTTAAAACAAAAAATATTTTTTGCTTTTAACATTAGCAGAAAATAATAGTAATACGATATCAAGTGTATCGATTATCGTTGAAGACTCCGAATGATCTTGTATTATTTTATCAAATGATACAAAATTATATATTGACGATATAATTTATTCTAGTAAATCCAAAAGAAATTTGCTCAATCTTAAAGATATCCACTACAATGGATATCACATTGAGATTATGCATCAAAATAATGTTGAATATTTTTGCATAACTTCTTTTGTTTCTGGCTAGAAATAGATAAAAGAAAACTTCATGCACTTCCATCTGACATATCTTATACATTTATAAAAATGTTCGAATCAACTATTATCACAAACCAGAAGTTCGTTGATCCAAAAAAAATTATAATTTGGTATGAACGACTTGGACATCCATGAACTGTAATGATGCTTCGAATAATAAATAACTCACATGAACATTCTTTCAAGAATCAGAAGATTCTTTTACCTAATGATTACCTATGTGTAGCTTGTTCGCAAGGCAATTTAATCATTAAACATTCGACTACAAAGATTAATATTGAATCTCCAATTTTCTTGAAAATGATTCATGGAGATATATGTGGGCCAATTCACCATGCAGACCATTTCGTTATTTTATAGTATTAATTGATTCTTCTACTAGATGGTCACATGTTTGTCTACTTTTTACTATGATGTAGTTTTTGCTAGACTACTTGCTCAAATCATAAAATTACGAGCATAATTCCCTAATTACTCAATCAAGACTATTTATTTTGACAATGCTGGTAAATTTAGATCACAAGCATTCGATGATTATTCTTTGTCAATTGAGATTGTTGTTGAACATTCAGTTGCGCATGTCCATACACAAAATGATTTAGTGGAGTCATTTATTAAATGTCTAGAACTTATTGCTAAACTATTACTTATGAAAAAAACTCCCAACTTCTGTTTGAGGTCATGTCATATTACATGTTGCGTTATTAGTTCATATCAGATCAACTGCATATTATCAATATTCACATTTACAACTGACAATTAGTTATGAACCTAATATTTCTTACCTGCGGGTTCTTGGTTGTGCTGTTAAGTCCCTATTTCACCCCCACAACGGACTAAAATGGGTTAACAACGAAGACTTGAGATTTATGTGGGTTTTGATTCCCCATCTATCATTAAGTATCTTAAATCTTTAATAAGTGATTTATTTACTGTACGTTTTGTAGAATGTCATTTTGATGAAATGACTTTCCAAACTTTGGGAAGGGAAAAACTATATCGTGATAAATAAGATAAAATTTCTTAGAATGAAACAACTCTATCTCACTTTGACCTCCACAACAATTAATGCGAGAAAGGGGTTGAAAAAATATTCATTTGTAAAGAGTTGCAAATCAATTATCGATGTATTTATTGACACAAAAAATTGAGAAAATCATATATACCAGTAGAAAATAATCCAATAAAAATTGATGTCCCTACAGGACAATTTGTTGTAGCAAATGAATCTCAAATACGTCAGAAACGTGGTCTACCAATTGGTTCAAAAGACTCTGTACCTCGAAAAAGAAAAGTATAAGAGCCACACTAACCAAAAACTTCAGAAGAACTAACATGAGAAGAAACTGATCAATAAAATATTGAAAATATGGTTCCTGAAGAATCACAAGTGTCCGAAAATAATGAGATTTCAATAAATTATATGTTATCTCATAAATTATGGGAACGAAATAATGTTGTTATAGAAAATATTTTCATCTTTAACATGACTCTTGATATTATGCAAAATGAGAATCCTGAACTACAATCTGTTAAAAACTGTCAACATAGAAATAATTGGCCAAAGGGGAAAGAAGTTATACAAGCGCAATTGAATTTCTAAGAAAAACGAAAAGTGTTTGGGCTTGTAGTTCGAACACCTAAAAACGTAATCTGTGTTGGATACAAATGAGTTTTTGTACGAAAGAGAAATGAAAATAATGAAATTATAAGATACAAAGTCCGAGCTCAAGGTTTCTTACAAAGATAAGGAATTCTTATGAAAAAAACATATTATCCCGTAATGGATACCATCACTTTTAAATTTTTAATTAGTTTGATTCACAAATGCTCGATATGTGCATTATGGATGTAGTGATTGTCTATTAGTATGGTTTACTTGATATTGATACACACACACACACACACACACATATATATATATATATATATATATGAAAGTCCCTGAATGACTTAAAGTGCGAGAAACAATTGATACATGCCCAGGAACTACGTTCTCAATTAAATTGTAAAGATTGTTATATGGATTGAAACAATTTGGACATATATGGTATAACCGCTTTAGTGAATATTTGTTGGAGGAAGGCTATAAAAATGACGATATTTGCCCATGTGTTTCCATAAAGAAAATAAAGATTGGATTTGCAATTTTGTCAGTTTATTTTGATAATTTAAATTTAATTAGAACTTCTGAATAGCTCAACAAAATTGCAAATTATTTAAAAAATGAATTTGAAATGAAATATTTGGAAAAAATCAAAATTTGTCTCGGGTTGCAAACTGGACATTTTTCAAAAAGATTATTTGTTTATTAATCTACATATACAGAAAAAAATTTAAAACGCATTTATATGGATTATGCACATCCATTGGCATCACCTATGGTTGTTGATCACTTGATGAGAAAAAAGATTATTTTCGTCCACTTAAAGATGAAGAAAATGTTCTTGGTCGTGAAGTACCATATCTTAGTGCAATTGGAGCATTAACTTATCTTGTAAACTGTACTCAACCCACATATCTTTTTCTGTAAATCTCCTTGCAAGAGATAGCTCTACACTAACACAATGACATTGGAATGATGTTAAACATATAAAACATATTTTTCGTTACCTAAAGGATACTATTGATATGAGATTATTTTATTCTAAAAAATAGGGATCTGTTTTAGTGGGATATGCAGATGCAAGCTATCTCTCTGACTCACATAAAGACAATTTACAAACATGATACGTATTTACACGTGGTGGAATAGCTATATCATGAAAATTTGTGAAGCAATTATTGACAACAACATCCTCAAATCATTCTTAGCCCCTGTTTGAAACCCATTTTGGGTGAATTTTTTTTTTGGAATAGTGATTGATGGAAGATTGTGTGATTAAAAAGTAAGGAAAATTTTTGGGTTTATGTGTAATATTATTTTATTGATAGAATGTGTGGTTGAAATGAAGAATGAGAAATATAATGAGAAAAAAAATGGGTTTCAAACGGGGGTTTAAATTATTGCAATCTATGAAGCATGCCGAGAATGTGTATGATTGAGGAACACGACACAATAGATATCACATCCAAGAATCATGCGAATTAATTTCAACAATTTTGTATGAAGACAATGCTGCTTGTATTGTACATCTCAAAGGAGGTTATATCAAAAGTGATATGACAAAATATATTTCTCCGAAATTCTTTTATACACATGAGTTTCAGAAGAATAGTGACGTCAATGTTTAACAAATTCATACAAGTGAAAATGTGGCTGGTTTATTTACAAAGCACTGCCAAGATTTATATTCAAGAAATTGGTTCACGGGATTGAAATGTGTCGATTCAAAGATTTTCACTGATCAATATCAAAGTGAGTAGTTGTATTCTTTTTTCTTTGATTATGTGTTATCCCACTGTGTTTTTCTAGCAATGTTTTAATGAGACATCATTTATCTTTAATACTCCAAAATAATTGTACTCTTTTTTCTTCTTTTGATTTTTTGTCCAATTGGATTTTTATCAAATAAGATTTTAATGAAGCAGATATTTTGTAATGTGTCATTCAAATGAGAGTGTTGTAAATGGTAAATTTATTAGTGAAAGACAATTGTACTACTGCAGCCCTAGAAATTATTACCATTGTACTCATAATTCTGCCCAATAAATATAGGGCTTTGATTGTCATTATAATACAGACAAATTTATTGACTTTTATTCACTATTCTCTTTTTCTCTCTTTTCACAACAGATTATTATTTATTATTATACTAGGATGTGTTTGGTAGCAACAAAGGGAAACAAAATTGATGGAAACTCTAATAATTAAGAGCTTGTCTGAGTCATTTTTTGATAAAAAATGTATTTTGGAATAATATTATGATGAAAAATGTGTGGTTAAAAAATAAAGAAAATTTTGAATTTGCTTGTAATATTATTTTATTGCAAAATATGTGATTAAAAATAAAAGAGAAAAATGTATTTTGAAAATGATGGGTACCAAATAATGTCTAAATTTTATTAATACTTTCCAAACATTCTTTTAAGTCTTTTTCTATTTTTTGCCCTTTTCCTTTCAATCTAATTTTGGTAGATTTCTTCTTTCAACCTAATATTTAATGCAGTGATATCACGGCTATAGGAATAGGAGGCTGTGTGATGCGACCCTCAACTACCATCGACGGTTCACAGGCGTAAAAAACGATGACATTTTAAGGAAAAGGGTCAAACGTTCCAAAATTGGTAAAAGAAAATAATCAAATGATATCTTGGTGACCAATAATTTCTCTCTGTCAAATCAAGTACTTGCTAGCTTTCGTATCTTCCGATGATTATAGGTTATGTTTGGAACAATGAAATGTAAATCCCTACTTGGAGGAAGGAAGGAAAATGTCATGTTTTGTATGAGGAAACACAAATATTTTGATTTATTTTGAGTTTTTATTAAACAAATACATTACTTTTCATTGCAAAAACATATCTCATATCTGTCGGACCAGAAATCCGTTGACAAGGGTATTGGATTAACAATATATTTGATTACGTTTAAAAGTTTAGTTAAGAATTATTTCCTAAAAGTATATTTTTTAATATAAATATTTTAAAAAACTATGTTTCATCAAATAAGTAATAAAGTGGCATGGATCAATCAAGAGAAAATTCTAAATTAATTAAAAAATAGAAGAAATAAGAAGGATATGTGAAAATACGTATAACTTTCAGCTCGATTGTCAGATTGTTGTCTGAGTACAATTTGGAAGCGTTTTTCGATTCTGAACATTTTTTTCGAGCGACAATATTTCAATTTTTTCTTATTATTTGGTGGATTCAAAATATATTCTCAAATGTTCGAGCAAAATTCAAACAAACATTCGTTTATGTTTTCGTACAAGAACTTTTTATTATTATTTATGTTTTTGTCATGTGCCATAAAGAAAGTAAAAAAATTTAGCCCTCGTTTGACAATCATTTTTACGAATTTTTTTTTCTCAAACTCATTTTTAATAACACATTTTCACAATGAATTATTTTACATATAAACTCAGAATTTTTTCCTATTTTTTAATTACACATTCTAAAAAAATTTACTATTTCAACATTCATTTTTTTCTCAAAAAAAAACTTTTTAAATTTTAATGGTCACAAACGTGGACCTAATAATAAAAAGTGGTGATAATTTTCATGCCCAATGGAGTACAAGAAACAGTTCCCAATTAGTCTTTGACATGATTATTAAACATTTGTTATACTATTTCATTTTTTCTCAACATCACAAGAAACAAATACATTTTTATATAGTAAAAAAAAATCTTTTTGCTTATCAAAAAGTAACTCCTATAAGGAAACTTCCCTCCACTTTTTCCCACTTATTTGGCCCATACCAAACGTGATGATATAAGAGGAAATTTAAGGATTTTGCTTGAATAGAAAAAAGGGTCAGAAGAAGAGATCAAAATGACGAGGAAAAAGATTGAATGAAAAAATTGATAAATTGACAAATGATAATGTCATGTGACATTACGTAAGTTTGATGTACATGTAGAATTGTCCAAAATATAAAGGATCCCACTGAGGTTGTGTTAACACAGATTGAGAGAATTAATACGAGTGACAGTGGAATAATGTCACACGACTGCTTTAGATCTCTCTAACTTTCTTGGTTTATTTTCATTAAATTACATATCAAGGAGTTCATTTTCTTGATTTAGGTTGAATCGATTAGAAGAATCAATTTGACCCATTTTAACGGTGGTAATGTGGCATGACTTGATCTACACATGAAATGTCTTTAACACCGATCTATCGAGGAGTGGCACCTTCTGGTTCGTGGCCTGTTCAACTTGGTCAGTACATGTTTATTGCCTCAAATTTAAATGTTTTCACCAAAAAATGATTTTAAAACACAATAAATAAAAAAATTGAGCACTAACGACCCTATTTAAGCCTTGACATGAGGTATAGGTAAGTTCAAACCATTTATTTTGGAATAATGTTATGGTGTAATACTGAGTAACATGTTGGAAAAAATGAGGTGATGGCTGATTTTGACATAAATTTTGAGTGAGACACGTTTGCTTAATTTGGAAGATCAACATTGATTTGTGTTCTCCTCCGTGAAAACATCAAAATCATATATTTGCTTGCCAAAAATAAAGTTCGGGTGAATGAGAAATTGGAGTTTAAAGAGGATAATTGGAATGTGGTTTATGTTGGAAGGAAAATTAAATTTGAGTTTATCCTACATAGGAAGTTGATGAAAGTAAGAACCACTTTATATATGGCTACACTTTGGAAGTGTGTAATCATGTGTAGCATAGAGGCCATCTCAACGTGCGCGCGCAGGGAGGGTGCAAATCACATACCGAAATAGGATTCACACCTTGAACTAGTGTGCGGCACGACCTGCGTATACGAATGTTGGACCGACGAATGTTGGACCGAATTGACCAAAAATTGGCTCCTTAGGATGGCCTACGTTTTGTCAATTTTTTTTTAAATTTTTTTGCTTTCAACAACTGACTTTTGGTTTCTGAAACTCCAATGATTATTGTCATTAAGTTTGAAACTGTTGAAACTCCAATGGTTATTGAACTGACTTTTGGTTTCTGAAACTCCAATGACTATTGTCATTAAGTTTGAAATTGTTGAAACTCCAATGGTTATTGAACTAACTTTTGNCTTTTGGTTTCTGAAACTCCAATGACTATTGTCATTAAGTTTGAAATTGTTGAAACTCCAATGGTTATTGAACTAACTTTTGATTTTTGAAGCTCCAATGGTAATTGTCATTGTGTTAATGATGCGAACTTACGTAGGGAAGAACTACGAAACCCACAAATAGATTGATAATGAACTCAAGAAAGCCAAAGAACCAAAGTTTTGGATTTGATTCGAAAATAATGAATCAAAATAACCAACAAACACGTAAACGAATGTTGACCATTTTGATTAAATATTTGAAAATCTCACCCGATTGATTTGAACGTCACAAAAAGAATTTTAATAAGTTCGTCATTTGTCCAACGGAGAACAAGAATTCGAAAAGCAATTTAGCCTCGTGATAATAATCTCAATAATAATGTTTTGTGTTACAGTGAAGAATGAAAATCCTATTTATACTAGCGCTAAAATCAAGCTAAAAATCGTGCTTAATACTATAAAGATTACAAAATTATGGTAATAATATAATTCTATTGTAATTAGGAAATTTTCAAAAAGTAAAAATTCTCGCTACCGAATTTACTATGTGGCCGCATAGTGTAACATTATCCGGATTTAACGTTCACAATTCTCGTCTCTCACGAGAAAACGTTAAGTCAGCATTTCAACACTCACGAATAATTTAACCAATTAGGCTAAATTACTATAACTTTAAGTATAGGATTTGAAGTAAGGAAAATATGGAAAACAAGTAAGATTGGGGAAAACTCTTTTTTTATATAAATAATTTCACTCCAATGAATATTTTTACAAATGAGAATACATCTCTATTTATAGGCAAAAACGTTGCAAGTCGCCTTGAAATTAATGGTCAAGATTAATCTTCATCCAATGGTCCTCATTAGATGCAAGTTGCATTAAATTCCTTAGACAATAAGGAATCAAAGTTGGCATTAATCTACAACTCGCATGCAAGTTGACATGTCCCTTTCATAGTGGTCAAATTTGCCTTTACTTCCTCATTGACATTATCTTGCAAGTGGTACAAGTGGGTAATTTGGACAAGTTGCACAAGTTGTCCACTTGTATCCCCAAAATATCTAGCTGCAGCCTATAGTATTTCTCTTGCTGGAAATTACAGTATTTTGCCTTAGAAACCATATTGCTGTGATGGAAAACTGCTAATGTCCTGCAACCTGTGTGTTTGTTGTGCTGCCTGCGTCCTCCCGTGATCCTACTGTGACTGTAGCCTGTGTCCTACAGTCTGTGTACACAAGCTGCCGTGTCTTGCCACCGCAAGTAGTTCTGTCCTACAACAGCGCGCTACCTGCGCTGTCTTACTATCGCTGTCAGCACAGTTCGGCTGCGACCTGGTAAGGTGTAAGTCACTCCCTTATCGAATCTGGCAACGTCCTCGTCACTGTGTAATGTCGAAGCTCGGGCTCAAACTGCAATAAGTCTCCATCATTTTCCCAAGTAGCTTCAGATTCAGGCTGGCTATTCCATTTAACTAAGTATTGGGTGCAAAGTGGGATACCCCTCCGTCTCACCACTCGATCTGCCAAAATGGATTCAAAATCTTCCTCGAAAGTTTTTGTGACAATAGGAGGAGCTCTTCATGATGTATTTCTCTCCGGATCTTCCACATCCGGTTTATATGGCTTCAACATATTCACATGAAAAATCAAGTGGATTTTCGAAGTGTTTTGGAGATCTAGCCGATAGGAAACTCTTCCTACTTTAGCTATAACGGGAAACGAGCCCTCATACTTTCTAACCAAGCCTTTGTGAACTTTCCGGTAAGCTTTGAATTGTCGAGGCCGCACTTTCACAAGTACTTGATCTCCAATGTTGAATTCCAACGATCTTCATTTCACATCTGCCCATTTCTTCATGCGCTTCCGATCTTTCTCCAAGCATGATCTACCTAAGTCCAGGTTGTCGCCCCGTTGCAAGCTCAAATGGACTGTGTCCCGTAAATTCACTTTTCTGCAAGTTATAGGAAAATTGAGCTATGTCTATCAACTTTGCCCAATCCCGTTGATTAGCACTAACAAAGTGCCTAAGATGACACTCCAACAATACGTTCACCCGCTCCATCTGCCCATCCGTCTGCGGGTGAAAACTGCTAGAAAAGTGCAAGTCCGTTCCAAGGAGTTTAAACAACTACGTCCACAATTTCCCCGTGAAGCGAGGATCTCGATTACTTATATTATTTTTGGGCAATTCTCAATACTTTACAACATGTTTGAATAGTGACCTGGCCATTTCTTCCACAGTGCAGTCCTTAGGTGCAAGAATAAAAGTTGTATATTTTGAAAATCGATCAACAACAACAATAATTGATCTAAACCCTTCGAAACTTGGCAAGGTAATTATGTAGTCCAAGGTAACCACATCCCATGGTTGATTCGGAATAGGGAGGGGATCAAGAAGTCCCGCTGGTAACCTTTATTCTATTTTGTCTTGTTGGCATACAAGACAGGTCCCGACATATGTCTCTACTTGATCCCGCATTTGTGGCCAATAATATGTCCGTTCAATCAAAGCTAATGTTCGTCTATTCTCGGATGTCAGCCCATTTGGTGTCATGACATTCCCAAATCATGTCATGCCGCAAGTTATTCCACTTAGACACAAATACCCGTTGCCCAGTGGTGTACAACAACCCATTTTCCACCCAAAATCTCCTTGTCTTGCCTTCTTGGGCAGCCTGCATCAACATCTTTGCCACATGGTTGTGTTCCATTCCTCGTCTAATTTTTTCCAACAAAGTGCTTGTGGCTTGGTTAATGGCTGCAAGTTCCGCCTTTCGACTATGGGCATCTGCTACCACATTTGCCTTCTCGAGTTTATACTCTATCACATAATCAAACTGTGCTAAGAAGTCTTGCCAACGAGTTTGCTTCGAGCTTAACTTCTTTTGTGATTGGAAGTAACTTATAGCTACGTTATCTGTTTTTATAACAAAATGGGAAACCAAAAGATAATGACGCCATACTCGTAAGCAATGTACAATGGCCGTCATTTTTTTTTCTTGCACCATGTAGGTCTACTCCGTATCATTCAACTTGCGGCTTTCGAATGCAACTGGATGACCTTCTTGCATAAGCACACCTCCAATGATAAAATTCGATGCATCCGTTTGTACTTCAAAACTTTTGTTGAAATCCGGTAATGCTAATACCGGCTCTTCCATGACCACCGCTGCTTTTAAATCATCAAAGGCCCTTTGACCTTTCACGGACCAATCCCACCCTTGGGATTTTTTAAGCAAATCTATCAACATGGCCGCTCTAGATGAGTAGCCTTTAATGAAATGTCGGTAATAGTTTACCAACCCAAGGAAAGATCGTAATTTCGTCACTTTAGTGGGTGGTTCCAACTCATTGATTACTTTTACTTTGGCTCCTTCCATCTTCAGGCAACCATGTCTGATAACGTTCACAATTCTCGTCCCTCGCGAGAAAACATTAAGTCAGTCTTTCAGCTGCTCACAAATAATTTAACCAACTAGGCTAAAATGCTATAACTTTGAGTAGATGATTGGAAGTATGCAAAATATGAAAAACAAGTAAAATTGGGGAAAACTCTCTTTGTATATAAATAACTTCACTCCAATACAAGTTGCCTTAGAATTAATGGCCAAGATTAATCTTCATTTAAGGGTCCTCATTGGATGCAAGTTGCATTAACCTCCTTAGACCATAAGGAAGCAAAGTTGAAATTTGCTGCATTGCAAGTTACATGTCTCTACAATTCACATGCAAGTGGACATGCCATTTCATAGTGACCAAATTTGCCTTTGCTTCCTCCTTGACATTATCTTGCAAGTGACACAAGTGGGTAATTTGGACAAGTTGCACAAATTGTCCACTTGCATCCACAAAATATCTAACTGCAGCACATGAGATTTCTCTTGCTGGAAATGATAGTATTTTGCCTTAGAAAACTATATAGTGCTAGAAAACTGCCCATGTCCTGCAGCCCGTGTGTTTGTTGTACTGCCTACGTCCTGCCGTGACTATAGCCTATATCCTGCAGTCTGTGTGCACAAGCTGCCCGTGTCTTGCCACCGCAAGCAGTTCGGTCTTGTCACAGCGCGCTGCCCACACTGTCTTGTTGCTGTTGCCGGGACGGTTCAGCTGCGACTTGGTGGGGAATAAGTTGATGCTCCAATTGGTTTCGAACATCGACCCCTTCATGAAAGTTGTTCCTTGGCTTGTTAACTTCAATATTTCGTCCACCGTAGCCTGAACAAACAATCCCATAACCTCTTTCACCCACTTTGCTCTCGACCTTGTCATCAGACCTTATTCGATAATCAACGGATCCTTTCCCGAGCTTAACTTTGACGCGCTCGGTTTCGTGCTCACATCATTCTCTCTCTCTCTTCAAAAGGATTCGTCCTCAAATCTATACCTGCATCAAATAGAGAAAGATCAAATACATTAAAAATAGCCGAAACATTATACTTACTAGGAAGATCTAGCTTGTAAGCATTGTCATTGATTTTCTCGAGAACTTGAAATGGTCCATCTCCTCGTGGCTGCAATTTTGATTTTCTTTGCTCTGGAAATCGCTCATTTCTCAAATGTATCCAAACCCAATCACTAGGTTCAAATGAAACGCTCTTCTGAGCCTTGTTAGCTCATGTCGTATAATGCTTATTTTTATTTTCAATTTGCAATCTCACCTTCTCATGGAGTGACTTTACCATTCCGACTTTCTTTTTCTCATCTAAACTTCCACGTTCAGTCATAGGTAAAGGAATTAAATTCAATGGTGCTAGTGGATTAAAATCGTAAATAATTTCAAACGGTGAACATAAAGTAGTAGAATGTATAGCCCAATTGTATGCAAACTCAACGAAAGGTATGCATTCTTCCCAACTTTTCAAATTTCTATTAGCATTGTATGCAAACTCAACGAAAGGTATGCATTCTTCCCAACTTTTCAAATTTCTATTAACCACATTGTACAACAACTGAATCATAGTCTTATTGACTACTTTGGTTTGCCCATCGATTTATGGATGACATGCAGTAGAAAACAACAATTTTGTGCCTAACTTACCCCCACAAAACCTATCAAAAGTGATTAAGAAATTTAACATCTCTATCTGATACTATACTCTTAGGAACCCCGCATTATTTCCTTAAACAACAAATCAGCTATGTCAGTGGTATCATCGATTTTATGACATAGAATGAAATGCGCCATCTTAGAAAACATATCGACTACTACAAATATTGAATCCCGACCCCTTTTAGTCCTAGGTAAACCTAAAATAAAATTTATGGAGATATCAACCCAAGGTTTACTTAGAACGGGTTAAGAAGTATACAATCCATGGGATAGAACCTTAAACTTAGCCTTTTAACAAGTTATGCACCGTTCACAAGTTCGTTCTACATCAATCCTCATTTTAGACTAATAAAAGTGTTCCCTTAACATATCTAAAGTCTTTGTAACCCCAAAGTGACCCATTTGTCCCCCATGGTGTGCTTCTCTAACTAATATAATTCACACATGGAACAATTAGGAACACATAGTTTATTTTCTCGAAACAAATAACCCTCATGCTTAAAAAATTTATCTACCGCGCCCTTAATACATGAGTCATATATGCTGGAAAAATCGAAGTCATTCATATACACGTTCTTAATGTACTCAAAACCAAGCAATTTTGCACTTAAAGAAGTAAGAAGCACATACCTTCGAGACAACGCATCCATTACCACATTTTCCCTAACTTGTTTGTCCCGGATGACATAGGAAAATGTCTTAATAAATTCTATCTATCTAGCATGCCTTTTGTTCAGCTTACCTTGACTCCGCAAATGCTTCAGTGACTCATGATCAGTGTGAATCATGAACTCCTTCGGCCAAAGGTAATGCAATCATGTCTCCAAAATTCGAACAAGTGAATAAAGCTCCTTGTCATACCTAGGATAGCTGAGCTCTGCTCCACTTAGATTTTCACTAAAATAAGCTATCGACCTCCTATCCTACATCAAAACTACTCCAATGCCTATACCTGATGCATCACACTCAATCTCGAAAAGTTTTGTCAAAGTTAAGTAGTGCTAAAACCGATGCTTTACACAATCTATTCTTAATAGTGTTGAATGCATGCTCTTGTTCATTGCCCCATTTAAAACCTACATTCTTTTTAACAACTTCAATGAGTGTGCTAAAATTCCTTACAAATTGCCTATAAAAACTAGCCAAACTATGAAAATTTCTTACTTCGGTTATACTTTTAGGTGTTGG